>BQNB010101115.1:0-24549 GCA_026074375.1 Tanacetum coccineum | reverse complement strand
TTTAGATAGTTATTGCTTGCTCATATTGTGAATTGGTTAAACATATAACTCGGATCTAAACATTTTTGAAAGTAATTTTTTTAAAACGTAAAACAAACGTGTAAACTATTCAACCCCCCTTCTAGTTTCCACAGTTCCTTTAAGGTACTGAAAGACCCGTTTAACTGCAATAAGGTGTTTTTCGGTAGGCTTTGCTTGATACCAGGCACACATGCAGATAACAAATACTAGGTCACTAGATGTAAGATACATAAGGGAGCCGTCCATACTTCGATAACGAGTAGGGTCAGCTGGTATCCTTTGTGGATCTTCATCAAGTTTAGTTCGTTCCACCATTAGAGTGTCTACAGGGTCACTAGATTCCATTCTATATTTTTTAACCATTTCAAGATCGTATTTGGATTGATTAATAAAGATGCTCTTGGACTTTGAGAAATTTGTAATCCGAGAAAGAAATACATTTTTTCCATCATCGACATCTTAAATTTTGAACTCATTATGTTTTCAAAAATGTCACAAAGTTCAGGATTAGTAGAACAAAAATGATATCATCTACATAGATTTGTACCTTTAGGATATCCTTTCCTTCTTTCCGCGTGAACAATGTTGGATCGACAGCACCTTTTGAGAATTTCTTGGAAAGTAGAAACATTAACAACATGTCATACCAAGCACGTGGAGCCTAGTTTAACCCATAAAGTGCCTTCATCAGTCTATACACGTAGTTTGGATGATCTTGATCTACAAACCCTTCTGGATGACCGACATAGACCTCTTCCCTTAGCACACCAATCAAGAATGCAGTCTTCATATCCATTTGATAGACGATCATGTTCTTGTGAGCGGCATTTGCTATGAAGCATCTGATGGCCTCTATCCATGCAACCGGTGCAAATGATTCTTCTAAGTCGATTTTATATATATCTTTGAACACCCTTCTATATGGCAAGAATTCAAGTAAAAAAAGATATGATGGGTTTTGGATCATTCGATGCGTTGCAGACTGAGATCAAGGGATATAATGTTTTTTGTATGACAACCAATGACATACGGAGAGCATCGTGGTCATTTCACATATGAATCCTGTTATAGCAGCAGTTTCCTCTCGCCACATGAATTCTAAGACTTGAAGTAATTTCAGCAGACGTAGACTTCGATTTCTTCCTACTTGAAGTAATTTCACATGAATTCTAAGACTTGAAGTAATTTCAAGCCTTTCTTGATATATCTTCTCCATGAACTCATGTGATCGTCTATTTATATTTGCAATGATTATTTTAGTTTTAGATGCTGTATACATTTAATGGCTGCAATTCTTAAATAGAAGTGCCCTTGATTCTATTATATTTTACCTAAATACAAAAGTCTATTGATTATGTGGATGCATTATTACGTTCGTGCATCTTTATTTTAATCCCCTTTTGAGATTACTATTATATTGAATCCAAAAATCATAAACATATGAATCTGCTTTATAAATTTTAGGAAGAAATCACTCATACACGCATGTGATGCTAATATCTGAGTGACTAATGTTTTTGGCGTGTGATTTTGTGAGTGCGTAGTGATGGAGAGGTTTGTTGATTGGGGTGGTGGGTGAGTGGTTTGGAGTGTATGGGGAGGTAGGATGATGAGTGTAGTGATGTGGTTTGTCTCATATTATCAGGATATTGTGGTTTATGAGAGTAAGAGTGAGCGAGAGAGTATAGGGGAGGGTTGTGGGGTGATATATATATTATGATGTATATATTTGAGATTTATTGGGTTAGGGTTTGTGGGGGTTGAAGTTTTGTTGTTTAGATTGTTTTAGAGTTGCGGATTTTGGTTTGTAGATTTTGAGGGTTGAGATGGGGTTGAGGTGTGGGTGATAGAGATTTTTGTGTGTTTTTGTTGTTTTGTGTTTTGAGTTGGGGTTTTAGTGAGTTGAGGGAGAAAAGTCGCGAGATAAGGGGAGGAGTGTTGTTGGTGTAGATAGGTATTGTAGGTGTTTGGGAAAAATTATGGTATGTGAGAGTGTGGTAGAAGTGAGGGAGTTTGTTTGGTTAGTGAGTGTTGTTGGTAGTTGTGATATATCCTATATATATGTTTTTTTAAGAGAGTGAGTGAGTGGTGTGTTGTTGTATATCTTTTATGTGTGGTAGAGATAGAGTTGATGGGTGTGAGTGGGGGTGGGGGGGTGTGTGTTTGTTTGTGTGGAGGGACTGGTTTTTTAAATGACATATGCTATGTTATTAGAGCCGGATGCAACAGCTCCAGGGGTAGAAATCTTAGCTTCATTTTCACCATTGGGTTCACCATCTCGTGCTTCTTTTGACAAGATGTCAGTCAAATACACTATACTATCCAGAACATCAATGGCGTGTCCACATGTTACTGCTGCTGCTGTTTATGTGAAGTCCTTTCACACAAATTGGTCTCCTTCTGCCATTAAATCAACTTTAATGACTACTGGTAATCTCTCAATTTAACATTTTATGATACTAGTTTATTAGATTCTTGTAACTTGAAAAAAACTACGAGTTCCTCTAATGATAAAACCTTATTACCATAAATTTGTTTGTATTTGGGGTTAAGTTGCGGGTATTTAATATTTGATTTTAAGCATGCACCTTGTATTGATATAAGGTATTTGAAGAAATTTCATTAACTGTGTTTCCTATTTGACCCTATCAATGTGTTACTTTTCTACTTTGAGTTAGTAATAGAAGTGTATGCATATCTATTAGTGAGTAATAGAGATGGAGATGCGCGGGTAAAGGTGCCAATGGTTACTTAATACCTCTGGTAACAGAAAACGGTACTTTGAGATTAAAAAATGTAGATTAGCAACAAATTCATATCTGTTATTGATGGCACTTCCCTTGAATGTCCCAAGCACTCCACAAACCTCCAAGAAGGCTTGCCTTTTTAGCTTAACACAACCTTGTGATATCTAAAACAAAATTTGACCATACCCTAAGTGTTTTTATAAAAACAAGACTCTTGTGACTAGTTCTATTGCACTACCTTCAAACACACATCTCTCTCTCTCATTCCTTGATTGCAATTTTACATACATATATAAAATATAATATATATAATAATATGGAAATTTACCAATTTACCCTTGAGGACAAAGGCAAAAAGGAAACTCTTTAAAATATATATAATATAATATAATACGTATGATAACCGGGAAGTATGATTCCCCGGGTCGTTTTCCCCATCGATTTGTGAAATTGAAACTTCGCTTGTTGTTCGGACAATGATTTGAATGGAAAACAATAGTTGATTTGATTAACTACTTTTAACAATTAAAATTGACAAGCTCTAACTATTAAGCATGAAAACAAATAACGGGAAATCAAAATTTAACTAAAAACGCAAAACGAGACCCTAAACTGAAGGTCAAAAACCTTAATTTGCTAAAAATAAACCTAACTTAAATTTTACTTTTAAAATGGACTCTATTTGACTAAAAAGTAAGTTTAAAGAAAACTAGAACAAAAACGGAGTTAAAATGAGCTTTAAAACACGAAAAACGAAAACGAGAACAAATCCCGTTCTTTAGAAAACGAAATTTTGCAAATTAGACCCTACGAAAGTAAAACTAATTTTCCTATGAACTTTAGGATAAAAGAAAATTTTCTAAAAAAGATTTTTATTTTTTTGATTATTTTTCTATTTTTTATGATTTTTTAAAGTTTTTAATGAAAATAAATGATTAAAAATACTAAATTAACTCTAAAAATTCTAGAAAAATGACAGAAAATAGCTTAAACTAATTAAATCATAGGAAAAATAAGCCCAATGACACAGCTTATAAAATAAGCTTGGACAACTTAATAGGCTTATAAAGCTAAATGTGTATAGAAGATAAAGAGTGCAAGGGTCTTATGGAAAAGACCCAAGGGCACAACGGTAAGGAGTGGGTGTCTGTGTGTTTATAAAAGGTTGAGGTGTTAAGGTCGGGGGTTCGAGTCTTGCTCACCCCCGACTTCCACTTCCCTTTTTTTTGGTTTTTATGAAAAACTTAAAGAACAAAAGTTATAGATTAATTTTTTTAAGCAACTTTAATAAAGCAACTTAGGTCTATAATTCAAAAAATAAGCAGATAACAGCCTATCTAATAATCTGTTTCAGAAACTTGTGTTTTGAGATTTAAAAAGCTATTCTACACTAAATTAAGCATAAAGTTCTTATTTAAGCACCATTTTCAAAACTAAAAGATGTCCTAGAAAGCTTATGATGTGTAAAAGCTAAATTGAATAAGCTAACTTTACTAAGAACACTAGAAGATCTCTAAATTTAATGATCAAAAGAGCAAACTCAGGAACTAACAAGAAAAGCTCAAAGACTAGAAATCTAAATAAGCTAAATAGCTCAATCAGCTATGACAGAAGCTTAACTTTTGCAAACTTAACAAACCTCATATAAGCTATAAATCAAACTCATAAAAACTAAACTTATAAGCTAAAAATCTAAATTTAAAAGCTAAGACTTAGTTACTACTGTTTTTGGCTTTTTGAGATTTTTGATGAACTTTTAAGGCTAAATTAATCCTAAGTTATAAGCTAGGAATTGAAAACAAGTTTTAATCTATATTAAGCTATATGATAACTACACCCCTACTGATTTTTAAACTCTAAAACCTAAAAACTCTATCTTAAAATGAAGCTAAAAAGACAACAGTAGTAGTAACTGTTGTTACTACTGCTGATGTATTTGGCAAATGAGCAAAACACAAATGCAAGAGACCTAGATGGTCAATCCTGCAATGAATACACTTCAATGAGTGTGAAGGAACACAACACAAGCAAATGACCAAACCTAGGAAAGCTTGGTTAAACTTTTAACTAGCTAAGAAAATGAAAAAGTCCCATGATGCAGGAACAAAGGATTAATCCTCAAAATATCCTTAAACATAAACTAATGATGCAAACCTTTTGAAAACTAATTTAGTTACGAAAATGAAGCTGACCAAATTGAAAACACAAATTCAATCTGACTTATGAAGGTCAAACTGTATTAATCCAAACACCTCTTTAACTAGGACAGTTTCCATTTAATCTTCCTAAACTGAGATTTAATGACTAAAACTTAATAACCAGATGATAAACAACTTATAGCAAACCTAATTGGCAAACCTAAGCAAATTATAAGACAGTTTAATAAGCTATAAGCTAAATTACTCTATTTTTGGATTTTTTAATTATTTTTTTTGACAAATTATGAAAATCTAAGATCTATACTACTAAAGCCTAAAACAGATTGTAAATCAAGTTTAATAAGCTAAATTAGACAAGTTTAAACACTAATAAGCAATCAATTAAGCAAAATAAGCTAGATTACACTAAGAAATTGTAAAACAAGAAGAGTAAAGGGAAACTTACAACCTGCCTTAGCTTAACAAAGGCAAAATTTGCTCCAAGAGCTTATCAACAGCTCTAGCTTATCCTTATGGATAAGCTAGTAAAATCCTTGGAAGCTCTTCCATAGCTAGCTTCCCTTCCATAAGTCCACAATTAATAAGCAAGGGTATTTAGGCTGATTTTAGAGTTTGAGTTGATTAAATGACTTATTAAACTCAAATCTAAGCTTAGAGACTTAGATGAGCTTGTAAGAGCTTTTGAGAAACTTATCAAACATTAACAGCTTATTAAACCATATTTTAAGAAAAACAAGCTTATGACAGAATTAAGAGCTTAATAAGAAACTTTTGATAAATTGAAAAACAACTGATTACAATACTTGAATTAAAACATTACATGGAGAGATCACTAACTAAAACATTTTTGAAAGAAAAGTTACATAAACTAAATAAGCTGAAAATTATAAAAAAAAACTCTCCCTTGTGTGTGTGAGAGTGAGGCTTTTTATAGCCCTCAGCTGAAGCTTCTAGGCTCTCAAGGTTGTTACACGATCCTCTCAATCCATGCCCTTCATTTCTTCAATCATTGGAAGTCTAATCTTGGCCGTTGGATCAAATTATAACTCACACGGATTGCCAGCTTGGCAATCCGTGATAGAAACAGCTCGTGCTTCTTTTAATCTAAAAACTAAAAAAAACTAGAAAAAGAAGGTCCCCTTATGTGTGAGATTGAAGGGCTATTTATAGCATCCAGCTGAACCTTCTAGGCTCCAAAGTTTGTTAGATCCTCCTCCAATCATTGGCCCTTGATTCCTCTAATCATTGAGTACTCACTTTCAACCGTTGGATCAATTATGTGCACACACGGATTGCCAACGTGGCAATCCATGATGTGACATCTGTGTGAGTACCTTAAGTGCAAATCCCAACATTCCCTTGTGCTTTCTTTAATCCAACGTGTCATTCCTTTGATGGAATTGACCAATGAGAGCATTTGGTGATGTAAACTTCTGCCCATGTGTACTTAGACCCTTGAATTGTCCTTTTTGGCCTTTAATTTGTAAAACCCTTTTGATTTGACCCGTAGGTAAAAGGAAGAAGAAGGGTGAACAGTGGTAAAACTGTTTTTCCCGCTATTTTTACTATAAGGGCGTGTTTGAGTTGTGTTGACCCGGACTTATGGGAGGGTTGACTTGGATTTTTATAAAAGGATTGGGCCATGGGATTTGGGCCGGGTAAATGGTTTTGGATTTGTTATAAAAAAAGGATAACAATTGTTAACTTTTATAAATAAAAGTTAACGACCGTTAGGTTTTTTAAGGATTATTTTTGTAAATTGGTTTATAAATGAGGGACTGGTTTGGTAACTTTGGGATTTTTGTCTTGTTGTGACTCTGACTTTGGTTGACTGAGAGTTGACCAAGGCTTGACTTTTTGACCTTTTTGTAGAAAACTTCCGGCTCTTTGTGTGCTCTTCCGTTCCCGTATCCGTGTTTGTCCGATTTTGACCTGTTTTCTTATGATTTTTGCTTTATCCGTACCTACACAATAAGAAAGACAAAACAAGCAATATTCAAGTATTTAAAGCACAGTTTTGGTCTTTTTAGGGTTTATTTTGATATAAAATGGATATTTATTTTCACACATATCAGTGCTTTTAGAAGAAACAAATGCGACATTCTGTGCATTAGAAGATGATACAGTAGAGCCTTTAACATCAGACTCAAAGACTCTAAGATTGTTATAGAGATCATCAAAACTAAGACTGTCCACTCCTGGCTTGGTCCTCGTGACTAAGAATACTTAGGACCAGGAAGAAGGTAAAGACCTAAGAAACTTCTGATTGGCATCTTCAGTGGATACACCTGCACCATGAATCTCAAGTTGACTCAAAAGACTCTGAAACCTGTCATAACCTTTGTGCAGTCCTTCTGAGTTGGATACAGAAAAGCCTTCAAACTGTTGCTTTAAAATGTATTTCTGCATCTTCTTTGATTCATCATTGCCACCAAATCTGGATTTGATAGCATCCCACATCTCTTTAGCATCAGTCATCTTGTGAAATTTTGCTAAATGGTCTTCTGGTAAAGCCATAAGCAAGGTGGTCCTTGCTTTTCTTTCTCTTTCTCTGGCTAAAATTTCTTCAGCAGTTTTAGGAGGCAGAACCTTTATTACTCCATTTGTATCTGTTGAGACACTTACAGGACCATTTCCTTTTTGTATGACTTCCCATATAGGATAGTCTGTATGGCTCAAGTAATGTTCCATTTTCATGGCCCAAATGTCATACTCACCTTTCTTCAGAATAGGGAGTTTAATGGTTGACACAGTGTGAGGGGCTTGTTGTGTTGGTGTTTGTGGTGGTGGTGGTGGTGGTGGATTTTCATCATCTGATCCTGCCATTGAATAGATCTGAAAGGTAAAGGTTTATAACTGATGTGTTTTGGTTCTTCTTACTCAGAGTTTCTCTACAAGCTCTGATACCACTTGTAGATCCCAGTCTGAATAGATCTTTCTAGCCTGTTAAGGGTGGTAGCCAATCTGGATAGATCCAAACTAACTACAAGAGAAACAATGACTATGAACAATATAAGCTATGCGGAAACTAACTTATATTGCTAAGAAGAACAATGAATAAAACAGAACTTTGATTACTATTAATCTGCTAGGTTACAGATTACTAACTATGAATATTTGTGAAACTTGTATCTCTAACTAGTGCCATAGGGTTCCTTTTATACACCAAGGAAACCCTAATGAGCTTACAAAACGCGTTAAGTGATCATGCATATCTATTCCTAATATATCTCATGCATATCACTTAAGCAGTACTAATCATTCCATACTAACAGTACTAATACAAAGCTAGCAGTACTAAGTGACTATCTTTTAGTACTGGCAGTACTAACTATAACCAGCAGTACTAATACTACAATTTGCAGTATTAATGACTTAGTTTATATTCTTCAATCTTCAATAGCAGCACTAAGTCCTTCCAGCAGTATAAACTTGTAGAAGCCCTTTAATTCCCAACATACAAAACATATACTTTCTGTTTGTGGATAATATATTAAGTTTTATTTCCTCTAATCAAATAAAAAATCATTTCTTACATGTCGTTAATACATTCAATAAATAATTTAATATATAATTGATTTACCTTTGCTTAAATGTTATTAACTGACATTGATAAAAAATCCCACCCAATAAAAAATTTTAAAAAACAATGTTTCTATAATAAACAAATTTAAAAAATCAATATTTAACCAAAAATAAAAATAAAAACAATAATCACAAGTCATACCCGCCCATCAGGCGGGTTTTGCAACTAGTGTGTGTGTGTATATATATATATATATATATATATATATATATATATATACGTATACTATTTAAAGAAATAGACAAGTAAAATAACAAGACTTAAACAATAGATATTTAAAAAATATGTTCCGGCAAATTCATCTAGTAACTTTAATTACCTAGTTTAATTGTATGAGTTTAAGAAATGACATGTTTAGGAAAATATATTTTTCGTCTTTTAGTCGTTTATTAAAATAATAATATATTTTCGTCTTTTTGTCGGATTTCAAAGAAAGTAGAAATCTTGCAAAAATATTCTAAGTACAATATTTTTATAAAATTTCGGCATGACTCGTTCGTTTATAAAACGTTTTCCAAGATTTTAAACCTCATTTTCCAAATACTTTCCCAATTTAATCTAATTCCGACAAAACACCAAAACCTACGTTTTCTTAACGATTTATCAAAATACATTTCTCCAAATGACTATCTTAGCTATACGAGTGTAAATCGTTTTCAAAAATCCGTTCTAAGTGTTTAAAATGGCTAGTTTTTACTTATTGGGCCTAAAGGCCCAAATAGTCCAACATGTTATTACTAGTTATAAAATTCGATTTAGGCCCAGTACTAAAGCCCATTTAGAAAATAAGTCCAAAAAATAATCAACAAAGTATAGCCGAGGCTCACGGACCAAAACTAAGCCATGGCTTGGTCTTAGCTTATTGGGCCATGACCTAATAAGCCCTAAATAAGCTATCCTTAGCTTATTTTTAAGCCGTTAAGCTATATGAGTTTCTTACATACCAAAATAAGCTATAACATAAACCATGAAAATAAGCCGGACCACAAGAAGGTCCACAATAAACCATGGCTTATTGGGCCTTATTGGGCCGTGAGCCTTATAAGCCCAAAACAAGCATGTTTAGCTTTTTAATAAGATAATTAGCTACGTAGTACTTTTAGATATCATAATAAGCTATCAAAATAAGTATTAAAAATATGACAATAGAAGGTAAATAACCAAAACACTTCTTTTTTGCCTTTTGGGATTTTCGAACCATATAAGCCACAAATAAGCTCACCAAAGCTTATCAATAAACCAAATAAGCTATAATCTATAATAAGCAAATAATGTATCTTCACCAACGCAACCACTTTATTAAAATGGCTAACCCTCGTTTCCCTTTTCTTCCTAGTTCGAACCCAAACGCACCCTTTTATAGGGTTTGGTACATTTTTCGTGTTTGATTTTTTTTAAAAACGCACCGTACATCTAACATCTATGCATCACTAGACATTCAAAAGTATCAGTTAAATTAAAATTTGAAGACTTACAAAAGAGGGTTTTGAAGACGAGATCGACACGAAACCGACAACCCAACATTATTTTTATATACCCACGCCTATTTAAATCAACCCGGAAATGCTTCAACCTTCATGTTCTTTAATCAAGAGTGGAAAAAAGTATGGATTTGTGTGTGTGTAGATTCGGACGAAAGAGAGAAAGAGAAGAGAGGAAAGGAAGATTTTTGTTTGTGTTTTTTGACAACTATGTGTATTTTAAAAACAAAATAGGACAAATCAGGTGCATGAATGAGTCACACTTGCTAAAATTAACCTACCTTGTTCCCTTGTGGGGGTTTGAACGTCCATGGCATCCTAGGGGGTTCCTAGGTGCCGTTTTGTCTCTTGTCGGGTTAACTAACGATCTTAGCTCGTTTTAAAACGTGACCCGAAAGTTTCTTGTATTTTTAACGAATGTAAAATATGTTTACTTAAAATTTGAATATTCACAATAAAGTTCTTAAAGTTAAATTGTTTTAGTTTTAGTGTGGACCATTAATGGACGTGCCGAAACGCGCTGCGTAACGTTTTTTGTTGTGCACAGGAAAGATTCCTGGTATGTGATTGTATGCGACCGTAGTCATTTAGAAAATAGAAATTTGAATCAAAAGTGATTTGTACATGTAGAAATTTGATGTTAGACAGTCGGTTAAACCGTAACTGTTTAGCGAAAATAGAAGTCAACAAAAGTCAACTGTGAGCTTTTGTCATAAAATTTTGATGAAATCGTAGTATGTAGATATGTAGTCATGGTATTTTGAAATACAATGACCTAGGAAAAATCATCGGTTATCACAGTCTAAACCCCTTAAAAGAATTTCATCCCGAAATTCAACTCGAGTCATCAAGTATTTTGGTGTAGGATAAAGTATAGGTGCTTAGCATGATGTACTGACTTTCCTTGTTTCGCTCAATTTTGCAAAATGAGGTTTCCATGAATTTCTCCACGGACTTAGTTCTAAATCCTGGCTTGAATATCCTTCAAAAGTGGTAGAGGTTCTCGCCGAAAGGCGTTGTGGATTTTTCATTATTTTATAGTCTATTAGCTTTCCTGGGAGTTTAAAATGTGAGATTTCGGTCGGGTGTTCGAAAATGACTCAGCACGCGATGTGTCAGTGTGATGTTCTAAGAGTTTCTACAGTCTCTTGCCTTTGGGTGTCTAGTCGATTCAATTAGACCTATACAAAGTATGTATTCGTCACATCACAACCTATGTTTTGCTTTATCATTGATTATCCTACGTTCTCTCATCATGGTATGCCTAGGCTTCTTCTGGTCAAACCATTCATTTATCTCCTCTTGTTCGCATAGTGTTGAGCAATCTAACTACCAGAGTTGTGTGAATAAGAAGTCCTACATGTCTAGGAAACATCGATTAAGCGTCTTAGAACTTAGGTTGTTGAAAATGAAGGTGTTGTTTTGTAAAAAGAATAGAGTTGGGTCTGAACCGCACTCGATAAGATAGAATCTTCTCGTGTCGTCGCGGTATATTGTCTAGCTTTTCGTCTATTGTGTGTGTAGGACATAGCGACTTGAACACCCTTTAAACCCCACTTTCTTATGGTCATTAGTCTGTCTAAGGTGGTATCGGTGCTTAAAGCTGAAACTACTAGGCAATCCTAACCATTTATTTGGTTCTATGATAGATTTTCTTTTGGCTTCCAAGGGTTCTTTTCAGGAGTTTTCTCGAGTTCTTCTCTATCCCGGACATAAGCATCAAGATGTAATCTACAAGCCTACTTAAGTAAGTCGGTTCGCTTTGAAATAGTCGTACTGGAAAGGAATGAAATGAAACTGCGTGTAGAGATGTCGTAAGAAGTGGTAACCTTATCGGAATTAAGTAGCAAGTCCTATCATAAGAGCGTATAGATAGATGGTATCCATAAGTGTAAACGTGACAAGCCTTGTAAAAATAACTACTGAAGTCTATTGATTCATAAGTTTCGCACAAGATTTGCTACTACTAAGAAAACTGTGACTTCGAAGTTAGTTTACTCTATTAGAATCAGCAATTGTTATCCTTTCTTATTGTAAAGAACTAACGCTTGTACTTATAATTTGATGGATGTCAATTTCATCATGAAGAATTAGAAGTCGAATCAGAACTTAGTGTTGTGGTTATAGCTTATGTGGCATAGTCAAAGATTATTAGAAGTTGAAATCATGGCGCTTCTATCCAAGCTTATCCTACTAAGTAAAAAGGAGTGTCAATCTAAAGTAACTATCAAGCGACTATATAGGCAAATGTAAGCTCTCCCGTACTTGAGCCAAATTATCACTATCCTTAAGTTAAGTAACAACCTTGAATCTAACTTAACTCCACAACTCAATCAAACAAGAACTTTCATGAAGTTAAGATAAGCATCAAGTTGTTATTACAACTTAATGTTTTTGAAAAGTTTGTTCCATTTGGGTTCGCTCAACACAAACGAATGGGTATCTATGGCTTAGATTGCTAAGATTAGCAAAGAAGGTTAGGGGTACAGTCGAGTAAATCGTGAATCAAAGGGATTTGAGTTTTGTTACTGAAGAAATCATTGAAGAGGGAATCGTTGACCAATTATCGAGGTAAGGACTACATAAGATTGAAAGGTGATTAGTGTTGCATCTCCAAATGAAGGAGCGATTGCCATACATGACAATTGAGGAAGTAAGAATGAAGGTTTTCCAAATGTGAAAATGGTTGTTTCAAGGCAATTGAAAGAATTGCGAAGGAATATCGAATTCATAGTACGAGGTTGGTAGCCATATTCTTACATTGGAATTATGAAGATGATATTTGTATGGTACACAGGGTCTTATTTGTATAGACCACAAGAGTCTTATGTACATGTTTCGTAAGAAGGTTCTCTTATTAAGTCGAGTAGAGTGAGCGAGGTTAGAAAGGGGTTACGATGGAGGCGTCTTTATTATCTAGAAAAATAAGCGTAGTTGTTGACGTCATATACCGAAAAGAAGGGTAGGACCAGTTAGAGTTTGAACAATGAGGATGAACATTGCTAAAAATGTCATAGTTGATATAAAAGAATTTCAGAAGAAGACAGCCCCTGCTGTGAAAACATCAAGGAGGAACGTGTAGTCGAGCGTATGAGAAGTTGAAGATGATGATCTATAAATCAAAGTTTCGAAGGGCAAAACCTGGTGTTAATGATTTGGAGCGTTCAAAAACTTTTATTGATAATCGAAGGTGTTCGGTTCATTTCTAGTGGCCGAATAATGTGTAGACATAGTGCGTGTCCCTTCTCGGAGGCATGGTTTTAAATTTGTTAATGGCGTTTATTTGAGTAAACCATTATGAAATTTTGACCACAAATGTAGTTTGGAGCAACGTTGTTTGAAGTTCTTGTAATTATAGTAATGTGAAAAGATGTCTGTAAGAATTTGTGTATCGACAAAGTGATTTTTTTGTATATGGTCTGGATTTTTGACTTTAAATAAAATTGATGTTTGAACAGGTGTTCAGAACGATTTATGTTTAAAACTATCGACCATAGAAATCCCAATTTTGTACTTTGTAAAGTTTGTAAGGAAAAGATTTTAATTGTATAGAAATTTTGATCGAACAACCTCGGGTCGTCCATATTGGTACCATCTTCAGAACACAAACACTAAGGCGGGCATTATTATTACGGATGATATGAGGAACTCAACCTAAGGTCATCACTCTCTCATGACTCCTATTGTCCTATTTTTAGTCTCTAAGATCCTAATTGTATGACAAGATCACTAATTGCGATAACGCTGATCCGTGGGTTGTTCTTAGTGCGACTAAGGATATAATCCTACTCATCAGCTTTGAATGCGGTGTATTCGGACTTTCCAATAAAGTGAGTAGTGTAGGGGGAGACAGGGCATGTGATAACCATGACGTAATAGTATAGGTTAACAACTATAAAGTTGTGTACTCAAATTAGTATGTAACGAATGTATTTTAAAATAGTGTTTCCCAAATAGTATAACCAAGATAATATCTCTAAGAATAATGTACTCAACATTGACCGTCTAAAAACTCAATGTTAGGACGTATTCGAAATAGTGTTTAGTATAGTATTCAGAATATAAAATAATAGTATAGGTCTGCTTGTATATGAGTAAGCAATAGCAAGGTATAAGTACACATGGCGACATGTAGAGCATTGCAAGGCAAGCATGTCAGCCAAGTATAAGCGATAGAGATCATGTAGTAGTATGAGTATAGCACATGTAAAGGTTGCAAGGCAAGCATGAAAACACGTATATGAAATAGTGGTCATGTAGTAAAGTAAGGTAAACACGTGCAGTAACAATCATAAGACAATCACATAACACATAACACATAAAACAGATATGTACACATAACTTAAGAGAACTACCCCCATCATTTCGTGATCCTTCGTGAATTAGGCATAGTTGATCAGGCTATGCATAGTTTAGGAAGAACTATGAAATGCTCAAGCTAGTCAACTTTCGTCATGTTTGAGGTTTTACGAAAAGTTTTGTTTGGTTATAGTTGCGTTTTTATTTTTGAAAAACGGGCATTCTCTATAACCTTGGCTCTGAATACCAATCTGTCACACCCCGCTAAGAGCGAAAACACGGGGCACGACGATTTGATTACATTACACAAGATACACCATGATTTGTTACAAGAAATTTAGTTTACAAGTTACATTGAATCCGGTCTTGAATATGACATAGACACATGTCTTTAGAAAATCATCTTGGCCAATGTTAAATCATGAACTTCATTACCTTCAGATTAAAATACTGATCACCTGAAAATGATACTTGAAAAGGTCAACATAAAGTTGGTGAGCTCGTAGGTTTAAAGTAAACCCAGTTGTTGTGCCATAGTTTAAGTAGTGGACAATTGTGCAATATGAAAGCAGATAGCATGCAATAGATTTTGATTTCAACATAGCAACCCCCATGCTATCACAATGTTCCAATGATCATAGCATTCCAAATAGATTCATATCATTCACATAGATTCATAACATGTTTATTGATACCAACCATTCCTAATGGTCTGAGCGCTTATTGTCTTCCGCACCTAGGGCCTACCTGTTAGAGCTTACATAGGTCGGCTAAATTGTCCTTGCTTAGAGGTTCACATAGAACTTATGCACAAACAGTGCTTGCATAGAAGTCTACTTAGAGCTCTTGCACAAATAGTTCTCATGGCATTCACATAAGCAATCATAGGCACATAGCGTTGTCCAAAGAAATAGTAGTTTTTCATAGATGAAAACAGTATGAAATAAGTTTGAGTATAATTTTCCCCCAACGGAAAATAGTTTGAAAAGTGGGGCTACGAGAACTCACCTTAAAAAGTTGATAAGTAGCTGAGAATATGACAGTTAAACAGCGGCGTACAACGGCTTCCAGATATGACCTAGCAATTTTACCGACTTAGAATTATGTTTGAAATGGGTATTTGAATTTGATGCATATGAGTTTTGAAAACGTTTCGTATTACTGCTTTTAGTAGTAGTGATATTGGTTGCGTGATGGTTGGTGATTTAGACACGAAGGAGATATACTAAGCATGTACTTTAGTTAATATATATATATATATATATACATACATACTCAAACCATTTAAGGAAATAGACAGGTAAATAACAAGACTTATGCAATAGATATTTAAGAAATATGTTTCGGTAAATCCATCCGGTAACTTTAATTACCTAGTTTAATTGTATGAGTTTAAGAAATGAAATGTTTTAATTATACCAAACGATTTGGAGAAGTTTTATAAATTATAAAATTATAAAATATATTTTTCGTCTTTTAGTCGTTTATTAAAATAATAATATATTTTTCATCTTTTTGTCGAATTTCCAAGAAAGTAGAATTCTTGCAAAAATATTCTAAGTACAATATTTTTATAAAATCTCGGCATGACTCGTTCGTTTATAAAACGTTTTCCAAGGTTTTAAACCTCATTTTCCAAACACTTTTCCCAATTTAATATAATTTCGACCAAACACCAAAACCTACGTTTTCGTAACGATTTATCAAAATAATTTTCTCCAAAAGACTATCTTAGCTATATGAGTGTAAATCGTTTTTAAAAATCTGTTCTAAGTGTTTAAAATGGCTAGTTTTCACTTATTGGGCCTTAAGACCCAATAATAGTCCAACATGTTATTACTCGTTATAAAATTCGATTTTGTCCCAATACTAAAGCCCATTTAAAAAATAAGTCCAACAAATAATCCACAAAGTATAGCCGAGGCTCACAGACCAAAACTAAGCCATGGCTTGGTCTTAGCTTATTGGGCCGTGACCTAATAAGCCCCAAATAAGCTATTCTTAGCTTACTTTTAAGCCGTTAAGCTATATGAGCTTCTTACATACCAAAATAAGCTATAACATAAACCATGAAAATAAGCCAGACCACAATAAGGTCCATAATAAGCCGCGGCTTATTGGGCCTTATTGGGCCGTGAGCCTTATAAGCCCAAAACAAACATGTATAGCTTTTTAATAAACTAATAAGCTACGTAGTACTTTTAGATCTCATAATAAGCTATCAAAATAAGTACTAAAAATATGACAATAGAAGGTAAATAACAAAAAACACTTCCTTTTTGCCTCTTGGGATTTTCAAACCGTATAAGCCACAAATAAGCTCACCAAAGCTTATCAATGAACCAAATAAGCTATAATATATAATAATCAAATAATGTCTCTTTACCAACGCAACCACTTTATTAAAATAACCAACCCTCGTTTCCCTTTTCTTCCTAGTTCGAACCCAAACGCACCCTTTTATGGGGTTTTATACATTTTTCGTGTTTGATTTTTTTAGAAAACGCACCGTACAACTAAAATCTATGCATCATTAGACATTCAAAAGTACCAATTAAATTAAAATTTGAAGACTTACAAAAGAGGGTTTTGAAGACGAGATCGACCCGAAATCGACAACCCAAACTTTGTTTTTATATACCCACGCCTATTGGAATCAACCTAAAAATGCTTAAACCTTCATGTTCTTAAATCAAGAGTGGAAAAAATGTGTGGATTTATGTGTGTGTAGATTCTGACGAAAGAGAGAAAGTGAAGAGAGGAAAGGAAGATTTTTGTTTGTGTTTTTTGACAACTATGTGTATTTTGAAAACAAAATATGACAAATGAGGTGCATGAAGGAGACACACTTGTTAAAATTAAGCCACCTTGTTCCCTTGTAGGGGTTTGAACGTCCATGGCATCCTAGGGGGTTCCTAGGTGCCGTTTTGCCTCCTATCGGGTAAACTAATTTAAAACGTGACCCGAAAGTTTCTTGTATTTTTAACGAATGTAAAAATATGTTTACTTAAACTTTGAATATTCACACTATAGGTCTTAAAGTAAAATTGTTTTAGTTTTAGTGTGGACCATTAATGGACGTGCCAGAATGCGCTGCGTAACGTTTTTCGCTGTGCGCGGGAAAGATTCCCGGTGTGTGATTGTATGCGACCATAGTCGTTTAGAAAATAGAAATTTGAATCAAAAGTGATTTGTACATATAGAAATTTTATATTTGACAGTCAGTTAAACCGTATATGTTTAGCAAAAATAGAAGTCAACAAAAGTCAATTGTGAGCTTATGTCATAAAATTTTGATGAAATCGTAGTATGTAGATATGTAGTCATCGTATTTTAAAATACAATGACCTAGGAAAAATCACCGGTTATCATAACTACTCTTTGGAGAAAGCTAAGTAAGGGAAAGATACGGCCTTTGGGGCTATTGGACACTTAAAAGGCGCAGTTGCTGGTATCGTGCGAATAGTTATGGATTTTCTTAGTAGGAAGAAGGAAGAAGCTAATGAGAAGTTGTCTAAAACCAAGAACACGGTGCGCCACTTTCTTTCTTTTCCTATTTCCCTGTCTAAGTTAGTAAATCGTAATCATTAACTTGCTTTTGTTATTAGTTTGACGATTTGAAAGGCTTCCTGTCTTGAATTTTAGAGCCCACACTTGCTTTTAAGAAGCAAATTAAGAATACATATAATTTGTATTCATAAACCTGAACTTTAAACCTCTGCTAGGTTAAAAAAAGTTATTCTTTTTAAGTTGGTCAATTTGATTCTGATTCAAAGAATTGGTCAAACTTTTAGTTTTTACTTGCTTTCTTTATTAAAAGCGGCAATACTTGAACATATATATGATGATGGGTTTTTACTCTTTTACTTCGAGTTTATTCCATTTGAACAAATATACAAGAGACGTGATAAACATGAGATACCCACAGGTACTTCTACTTATAATTTATTAGGAAGATGGAGCATGTCACTGATGTGATTATACACATACTACATTATGATGAAGACCAGACTTCAAGATTTAAGGTGCATAATCCCTTACTAATCAGATAATACCCCCCAACACGCAATCCTAAACACCCTTTAAAGAAACTTATCAAATGAGTCAAATAGGTTGAAAGTCATCCAAAAGTATTTAAATGCATAAAACTCTCAAAACAATATCAAAGAGTTTAGTGTGTCATTGTATAGTTTTCAAATCTCAATGAACACATTTTTATTGTAAGATCATAAAAAGATAAAGGATTGTTTGAGAGCCTGACTTGATCCGCTATTTTGACCCATTGTCTAAGCCATCCATTTTTGCCAATTCTATCTCTTTACACAGCCAGAGTTTTGCATTTTTATTGTTATGTTGTTGTTCTTTTCCAGTGCTGCTATGTTATGTTTCTATCCGTTATGCCATATTTCATGCAAGTTGAATGTTGTGTAGGATCAAAATTAAGAATGCATGGGATCCAAGTCGACAATCAGTTGCCTTTGTCACCAATGCATGTTCTCTTTAGGCCCCAAAGAATGGGAATAGAGGCAGACTACATATTGAAGTTTTCTATGACACAAAAATCTGATGGATCCTTTGATTTTCATGCTTATCCTTACAGGATTGCAGGTGAGTATGCCCTTAATTTTATTTTCTAGCAAAGGATATAATCATGCTTTATTAGTTCAAATTTTGATTTATCTTTTCTCACAGGACCTGAAAACTCTGCCTTCTTGATAAGTATTCATGAACCAATTATATGGCGACTTCATGGTATGGTCCAGCATATTCATATTAGTAGGTTTAGTGATGCTCAAACAACTGACATCAAGGAAGGGAATGGAATTAGTGGAATGGTGAAGGCCCATGGATTCAGCTCTTTTGAAAGGTTAGACTATTATTGGCGGCTTAAACCTTTGTTCATCAGCTGGAAAGAATCATAGTTTATCTGTTAAATATAAGAGAACAAATTAATTAATGGATTCTTTTTTGTTTGCGTCTTAATTTTGTTTGAAAATTCGTGTTTCATGCAAGCTTCTGAAGACAACACACTACGACATTAACGCTAAAGAATATGAAACTCTTACAAATAATCCCCCGGCGAAGCGTGGGCATCCATCCTCGTTCATGTACAAAGAAAAAATTAACTATTGTCATATTAGCTTATTGGTTGATTTATGCATGCATGCTAACTAATAATATATATGTTGGTTAATTAATCTTTACAAGTTTTTATTTTTTAGTAAACGCATGAAACTTGGGGTAAAACTTTAATAAAGTACTAATTTTGTTATTGTGATTTTAAAAGTTACATTGACATGATGATCTAGCCGATTATGGGTTCCTTTGAATTTTCATTATCGTTGATCTATAATGAAAGGGTTTTGCTAACATGTGCCTAGTGGGTACATGTTTAGCTCTTTATATATGAATGTTTTAAGGTTATTAATATCAAAATTTTATGTAAAAGAACCGTCAAATAAAACTAGTGAATAAAACACTAACCTAAACCGCCTTATATGCAAAGAGAATGGACATGCAAAATTTTACTATTAGAAATAAGTATATAGATGTTAGCCTTAAAATATGTCGGCTAATACTGTAACGACCCAAACCCGCTCCGGAGAGTAGGCCGAAACCTAGAAATGCACAGTGTAGTAAGTAGATCGTTCCAGGGCTATTCTTTATCCCATACATACTTATATGGAAGGGGTGAGAGAGATAATCATTTTTGTAATTATGTGTGTTGTGTTTTGTTCCTTTCTCTCTTCTGGAAACAGGGGACACACTCTACCCTTTTCTAACTTACTAATAATCAATGGCAACTTATTTCTTTTAGTCCTCACCGACCTTCGTATCGATCTTGGTCTGATGTGTTCTTTACTGGGTAACAAGTGTATCAAGAAACTAGGGGTGTGTATTGTTCACGTGTGTTTGTTGTCTCAGGTTTATGTTCATGGTCACCTGTTATTCATTTTTTTTTTTGTAGTGCAAAGGACATGTGAAAACAGTTTCAATGTTGTTGTTATAACTTCTATCTTACATCTACTTCTTTGTTGGTGCTTAAACGTCATCTTTTACAAGAAATAAATCTGGGTTTTTCTATGTTTCCTGGTTGCGTTTTGACTAGTTTGGGAGTTGCGTTTTGGTTTAAAACTGTTGCGTTTTGCCTACAACAAAGGATTGCGTTTAGGTATTGCGTTTTGTCTCGGACTGCGTTTTGATGTTGCGATTTGTACCAAGTTGAAGACCTTTACGATGAACATCTAAACGACATGCTACCAAAATTTTTGAAACATTGCGTTTTGTCCAAAGACACTACACTGCGTTTTGTCTAAAAACCAGATTGCATTTTGCCCCCCAATACGGGTTGCGTTTTGCTGGGTTAGTTGCGTTTTGTTAAACCATAACCCAAACCGAGTCAACTCGGTATTTACCGAGTTGACCCGGTCAAGACTCAATCGAGTCCAAACCAAAACAGAAATGGTAAAGAAGACGACAGACTCGAAACCACTACAACAAAACAAACCACAAATCAACAACATCAATAACATCATCACAGCCAACAATTGACAACATAAACAACATCTACAAACTCAGCCTTCGTCACAATCATCACAATCAAATCCGACTCGATCTACCTAAACCCATCGTCACATATTATCATCTCCATCTCCTCAAACCACCATCAAGACTCAAAACGAAATTAAAACCTACCCGAGACCCAACAATGGATCTTGAAGCGATTTTCTTGTAACTTTCGTGTAAACAAAATCCAACAACGATAATACAAATCAGGACTTTTGTTTAGTTGTTTCGTTGATGGTAACTGAAAGAACAGGTGGTGTAGTTTGAGATATGGGTGTAGATGAAGTGAAAAGGTTAGAATTATTTTGATTGGTTTTTTTTAGATAAGATATGGGGCAGATGAGTTGTTGACTGCGTGTTATTATGTTTAGGGTTGTTATGCCCTAATTAAAAGGCTGTTGTCTTTTATATATCTAATCTATAGGGTCTGGTATTAGGAATTTGGAGTGGGCTGAATTTTTGAATGCGACCAAGTATCATCAAAAATTTGTTGGTGGAGTTGCAGTTATAGCGCGTGGGATGCATTGGGCCGATTACTTAGATCATACACAAGGCACACTATTGTTGGACCAAGTGTTATAGTTGGTGATGGGCTGAAATTTTGTTAATTGGGTTGGTAAGTGATGGTCGTGTTATCGAATTGCCCGAGTATTAAAACAACAATCATGTCGGGTAAAGTGGGGACTAAAATTGGCGGTTTTATTACTTGGTCGGGCTGTGTTATGGTAAATATTTTGAGACTTGCTGTATCTCAGTTTTCGATCATAGCACTTCAAAATATCTCGACAACCAACAAAACAAACTTGACACATAGCACTAAAAACGATCCGAATAAGATTCTCTAAAACGTCAAAACGGCTAAAGATTTGGATTCAAATGTCAAGTGATCACGAAGTTTATTTGGTATCCCTTATTTGAGTTTGAAGTGGGTTTCATGAAGGCGTCTACTTATTTCATCATCGTGACTTCCTTCTAATTTCTACCCCTTTCCTTTAAACCTAATCTATCGATTGATGACTTGCTTGAACGTATACAGCTATGATTGAGACTTGGATTATCTAGTTATACTCGATGTAAGGAGTTACATTGTAGTACTCGCGGGTTATAGCTATCACTTACAGGAGTTACGTTATAGTGCTCAGTGTCACACGCAGATGCCGATGTGGATAGTTTCAAGAGGTGGTGTACTTCTTATACTTTTAGGACTTGGGTATAGAGTACTTATAGATTTAATCTTGCACCGTTCTGCAATCAACAACAGTGAAAGCTTAAGTAACAAATTTGGGGAATTCTACTTCATTTTCAAGTTTGGTATATCGGGTTTACTTCACCAAGTGGTCACAGCAATAGCCGACAGAATACGAGGTTGGTAAGTTAGCCATAGAGTAAAAGGTTGAGATGTGATCAGCAACTCTCACGGGATATTTGAAGCTACTAAATGTCAATGATACTTCACAGTGTCAGCAAGATCTTTCAAAGTTCTTCAATGTCTTTCATAACTTTTCAAGATTGTTGCTTATGACAAGAACTTCTCGTGTATATGGGCGTACACGTCAATGATGCTTCTGAGAGTTCAAAACCATCATGGGGGAATACATGTACTTTGATACTCGGATGTTATCAGGTCAACTTCCAGGGGGAAGTAGTTTATACTACTTCACTTAGTATGGTTTGTGAAGTATTCTGCATGCGTGAGAAGAATTGTTGCTGATCTCTTGCATGTTCCCCCAAACGGATAATCATCAAGACCGAATGTCATGATACAGTATAAAAGCAGTATTAGATGGTGTGGTTAACTGTTTCTTCTAATAAATTCCGCTGTGTACTTTAAATGTCAATGTCAAAAGATCATTCAAGCTACATCAAAGTTTCAGAATCTGCTTAAGATAAGGATGTTGGTTTGGGGGGAAGCTGATTCAGAAACTTTTCCAAAAAGGAGTCTATGAAGAAAGCTTTTTAAAGACATGCTGCATGAATTGGGAGAAGTTAATCCAACTCATGCATACTACAATGGTTCCAGAATAAGTCAAGACAAAGAAGATCCAAGCTGGAGTACAAGTATCAAGACTAGAAGACAAAGACGTCATCTTCAGCTTTGAAAGCGCCTTCGATGTCATTTTATTTTGTTGCATTTGTACTTGTTAGGAACATTGTAAGTAATTCCGTATGCCCACATATTGGGGGAAGATTATTAGCCTTAAAATATGTCGGCTAATACGGAATTGCATTAGTTTACATTAGCCGGACACGCAGGGACTAGAAATGTTAAGTGTAGTAAGTAGATCGTGTCCAGGGCTATATATATCCCATTCATACTTCCATGGAGGGGTGAGAGGATAATCATTATTGTAATAAGGTGTGTGTATTTTCTTCCTTTCTCTCTCTAGAAACACACACACTCTTCCCTTTTCTCTTACTAAATAATCAATGGAAACTTATTTCTTTTATCCTCCCCGACCTCCGGATCGATCTTGTTATGTGAATCTTTATGGGTAACAATAGACTTTCTCATAAATATATAAAACTTGAGGCTAATGTTTTAACCTTTTCAAGTTTATACTCAAGGCATATGACATATTAGAATGCATATTATACATATATATTAATCAGTAAGATTATCCCTCGAGGCATATTAATAAGGTGTTTTAACCCGTCCGACCGGAGTAATAGTAATATACTCCACCCACCCGTGTCATTAATTCTCTCCTTCACGTGGCAACAAAATATCTTCCCACCTCCACCGCTTCTTCCATTATCTTAACACACACATCTAGAAGACTAAAACCCACTTTCAGTAATCTCACACATTGAAGATCAACCCAGGTATGTAAAGCCTCAAAAATTGCCATATTAATTCTACTCAATGCATGATACTAAGATTGGGTTGATGTTGTATTCTTTTTTATTTTTACTAGCTTATTGTCATTAAATATTTATGATCTTAGGGTTAGTTTATAGATCATGTTTTGGGTTTTTTTATTATTAACACACTTTTTTTGTTGTTGTAGGAAATCAGCATCGATGACACTGATTGCGTTTGGGATTCGTTACTACAAGTGAAAGTATGTTTTAGGTTTGTAAAAGTAAGAAATCAGTTACCCCTTTTTAGTTTTTAATCAAAACCCTAATTATAGTTATCTCAGTTTTTATTTGATTTGATACAATAGGTATAATCCAATTGAAGGTTGGAAAACACTTATTGAGGATTCGGGTGTCAGTTGGCTTACGTAATTAGGCAGCCTATCCGTATTCTAGGTAATCGATTTTGATTTTTTTAGTTGTGTTTCTTTTGAGCCAGTTTTTTATTTGTCTTATGTTTGTTTTTGACAATGTTTCATGTGTTTATAATGCCTGCTTATAATTTTGGAATACTTATTCTTGCTTGCATTTTTGTAGATTTCAAAATCCAGTGGCTTCATAACCAAACACTCGACAAGACGATTATAGGCAAATTTGTGAAGGGCTTAACAGGAAGCATTGGCCCAGGTGAAATCCTTGCTTTGATCGACCCCTTTTTGTCATGAATGATTTAGATTATGTAAAGTGGAAACATTAACTCTCATCGTACCATATAACGGCCTACAAAGTGTTTAGATGTGATTTTAGTGGCATTGTAGCACGGGCTACATTGTTTTTTGGCTCGCACACTCCAATTTTTTTTAATTTTGTTAAGTTCAGTTTGATACTTT
>BQNB010101114.1:0-15602 GCA_026074375.1 Tanacetum coccineum | reverse complement strand
TTGCGTTTTATAGCTCCTTGTATAAAAGATTAGCAAAATCAATCTATTTAAAGTTAAGAAGAAAGCTAAGATATAAAATCGGTTGGGTCAAAATTTACTTTTCGTTCTCACTAACGGAAAACCTACATTCGTGTCAACTATTTTCTATTTTTCAAAAAAAAAAATTATTTTATTTTTATTATATATGTGAACAATAAACTAGATATTAAGACTTAAAAATTTAAAACTTTTGTGGGAAAACAGGGTACGTGAGAACAACGGGCAAAAGGTAGGTCTGATCTTATCGAAGATATACTACCCTATACTAAAATTAAACATTGTCCTCAATGTTTCATAGTCTAAGGCTTATAACCCCACACTATAACTCAAAAAGTCGAATGCATAACCTAAGCATGGAGAAAGTATCACAAAAATCTGAAGCCGTTTATCAAGTATGCTAAAAGATAAATGTTAGTCGATAATGATCTAGGATATCGGATTTAAAGTAAAAATCTACACGAAAATATCCTACGTAAGCCGGTAAGTGATTACCGGGTCGTTTTCCTAAAGACTTATGAAATTGAGACCCCGTTTGTTATGTGGACAATGATTTGAATTGGTTCGAAGATGATTGTTTTCTAAAATCCTAATAGAGAGCAAATAAAAGCACAATTAAAGCTAACTATGAAAAATGTTAACGGGATTAAGAAAATGCGACAAATAAGCAATTGAACTAAAATTAAACCCTAAATGCTTTTCTAAACTTTTTCTAATCCTATTTGACTATTTGAAAAGAAAAAGCTAAGGAAATTCTAAAACGAGAGTGTTTAAATCTTAAAAATGAAGAAAACGAGAACGGGAACGAAATCCCGTTCTTTAAAAAATGAACTTTCAAAATATTAACCCTACGAAAGTAAATTTCAAACCTAAGCCTAGAATATGATAAAAGAAAATTTTATAAAAAAGAAAATTATTTTTTTGATTATTTTTCTATTTTTTATGATTTTTTAAAGTTTTTGACAAAATTAATTCACGAAAAATATAAAACTTTAAGCTAAAAATCCTAAAAAATTTCTAAAAGTAGCTAATGATAAGTAGAATGCAGGAAAAATGAAAAATCCTAAAGTGCTAAACTAAATAAGCCGGGAAAAAGCTTAATAGCACTCGAAGTGCTTATTATAACTAAGATTCAAAAAGGTGTTAAAAGAAATGATAATGCAACTTAGGACGTAAAAGTCCCAAGGGCACGTTGGTGAGAGGTGTGTGTGTTGAGTCGTTTATAAAGGGTGAGACTAGGTTGAGGTCAGGGGTTCGAGCCTTGCTCACCCCTGACTTCCTTGGTTTCCCTTTTTTTTTGCAAAAAACCTAAAAAGCAAAGTTATAAAGCAGATAAAAATAAGTTATTTTTGTGAAATCAACTTTTTTCTAAATCACTAATAAGCTGGGAAACAGCTTAAAAATCAGACAGAATACACTTAACCATTTTTTTAACTTTTAACAAAACTAAATAAGCTAGAAAACTAAGATAAGCTAGAAACAAAATCAAATAAGCTACTAGCAACTAACTTCTAACCTAATAAGCTAGTTTAAACAAGAAATAAGCAAATTAAAAGACAATAAGCTGAAAAAGCACTTAGGACACAACTAAGCTCAAAACAGACAATGAGACAACTTTGAGCTTATTTTTAAGCTAGATATTGGAACCTTATGACAATCTAGCTTATACCTACTTAAAGCTCAGCTTATAAGCTACTTGAAACAACAAACAAAAGACATTTTAAAATTTAATTAAGCATTGAAAAAGCACAATGAAAAAGCTACTTATGTTGTTTTGATGTTTTTGGTTTTTCTATGAAAAGTTAAAATAAGCTAATCCTGAACCTAATAAGTTATGAACAACTAGAAATTAACATAATAAGCTAGTAAAAACAGGAATCAAGCAAAAACTTTAGGTAATAAGCTAAAAATCCTAAATAAGCAGTTTAGTCCAAACAGTTAACCAAACAGTCCTTAAGGCAACTTAAAGCTTAATTTTCTATAAGCAAACGGATCCTTATGACTATCTAGCTTATATCATCTTAAACCTTGGCCAAAAACCTACTAGAAACAGGCTTAAAAACTATTTTGAAAAGCAAATGGACAAAGAAAAAGCTATTTGAAAACAGCTTATTTACTTAGTAAGAACCGAGTTTACTTTTTGGTTTGAAAAGACAAAACTCTAAATTCAGACCTAAAAACAGTTAAGCTAATAAGCTAATTTTAACAAATTAAGCTCAAATAGATTTAATATAACCTACAAACTACTAGCAAACTTAATTTTAAATCCTAACTCTAATTATTGCCCTCTGAAAATTAAGCTAGAAGATGGTTGTTTGGCTAATTTCTATGCTGATGCATTTGACACTTGAAACACAAAACCTATAGTTGCAGATCTAAAAATTTGCTTCTACCACTTTTAAACAACTACACAAGAACTATTTTAACAACTAATACATCTAGAACTAATTAGAGCATCAAGAGTTTAAGAATCTGAGCTTTTTGCCACAGATTCTAACTACAATACCTAAACTAGACTCAAACTTGAATTAAACCTATAAGAACCTTAAATCCTTACCTTATAATCTAAAATATGAGATTTAAAATCAATTTGAAGAAGCAAATGGTCTTTAGCAGTACTAACTCAAGTTAGTACTGCTAAAACAAACACCCCTTTAAGATGATTAAATCCACAATTAGCTTATAAAAATGAGATTTAAAGTACAAACTTCAAATACCAGATAATGTTTAGCTTAAAATATACCTAATGAACATTTTTCAATTATCAGATAAGCCAGAACAATAAGCTAGTGAATTATGCTACTATTTTTGGTTTTTTAACTGTTTTATAGCAAAATTATGAAAACTAAGATTTAAACTAAAAATCTAACACAATAAGCATCAAAGCATAATAACAAGCAGTAATAAGCTATTCTATACTACAATAAGCAATCAATAAGCAATGATAAGCTGAAATTCAAAATTAAGCTATAAAAAGGAATTAAGAACTTACAAGAGCCTTTGCTCTAAACAAGGCTTATCAAAATGCTCTTATGAGCTATCAACAAGCTCCAACTTATCTTATGATAAGCTGGTGAGGTCCTGTAAGTCCTTCCATTACTGACTTCCCTTCCATTAATAAGCTGTGGTAAGATTGGAGTGGATTTGAGTATTACTTAAGCTTATTTAAGCTTTAAGAGCTTAAATGAGAATGTAGCTAGCTTATGTAGAGATTAAGACAGATTATTAAGAACTATTTGATTAATTAAGAGCTTATTAAACCAAATTGCTTATTAAGTAAAATAGACTTCAACACAAGATTAAAAATAAACTTCAAATTTTATTAATGAAAACAGATTACAAAGCTTTTAAATGAAGATTACAAGGATTGAAAACAATAAGCTGAAAATTACATTTATTTAAAAATTATACTAAGCTACACTAATACTACCCTAGATGATCCGTTGTGAGTGAGAGAGGTCTTGTATTTATAGGCCTGGAGAGAAGGATCTAGACCTCTGCACACGCTCCTCTTGATTTGATCTTGGCCTTTCAATCATTGCCAATCATTGGATGCCCCTTCTTAGCCCTTGGATCAAAATTGAAGCACACGGATTGCCAGCGTGGCAATCCTTGTGTCAGAGGCTTTGTGCTTCTTTTGGCTTGATTTTAGTGCAAAATCCCACTTTTAGATGTGTTTCTTTTGAGTCCCACGTGTCATTCTTGTGTAAGTCTTGACCAATAAGAGCTCTTGAGTGAGGTTTTTTGGCTGCTGACTCATTGCTTAGTTCTAAGAATCTAAGAGGTCACGTTGGATTGAGTGGGAGTGGGTTTTTACCCTCTGCAGGGTAAAGAAGGGGACGAAGGGTGAATAGTGTTTTCACCTTCGCGCCCTTTTCTCTTTTTATACGTTTGTGTGTTTGACTGAGGGTTATTTGAGCGTTGACTTAGGCTTAGGATTTATAAAAAGGAAATTAGGCTGGTTAAAGGGTTTAAGGGTTTTGGTTATTAAGAGTTAACGACCGTTAGTTTCTTAATAAAAGAGGACTAACAGTGTTAGTGATTTAGGGTTTTGGGTGAAATTTGATTTAACATTAAGGGCAATTTTGGTATTTTAAAGGTCTTGTCTTTTTGTGGGCTGACCAATGGTTGACCGAGGTTGACTTTGTTGACCTTTGCTAGAAACTTTCCGGCTTTTGTGTACTCTATCCGTCTCGTGTCTGTGTTTGTCTGGTTTTGACCGTTTTCTTGTGATTTTTGCATTATCCGTACCTACACATCATAAATGACAAAACAAGCTATATACAAGCATAATTTGCACAATTTGATCATTTTAAGGTCATTTTTGGTATAAAAAGGATATGTGATTTCTCACATATCAAGGACGAGAGGTGAATTACCCATTGCTCGAAAAGTTAGCCTTAGCATTCGTTCACACGGCACGCCGTTTGCGTTGATACTTTCTGGCCCATACGATATGTGTACTCACTAACCAATCCATCTGCCAAATATTGCTAAAGCCAAAAAACTCTGGCAGACTAGCCAAGTGGGCTATCGAGCTAGGAGAACATGATATAATTTACAAGCCTAGGTTGGCGGTCAAAGGACTGGTAATCGCAGACTTCAAAGCCGAGTGCCCAAATAACACTTCCTCTTTATATATAAAAGAAACATCAGAGTCCTTTTTTGAATCTCGAGATAAAACGGCAATATAGACGTTATACACAGACGAAGCTTTTAGAAGTGATGGTTCTGGAGAAGGCCTCATTTTAACTGCCCCAGATGGAAAGGAAATCACCTACGCCCTTCGGTTTGATTTCCCCACTTCTAACAACGAAGCTGAATATGAGGCCCTTATCGCAGGTTTAAAGCTAGTCTTTAGGTTGGAGGTCCGCCATTTGTAGGTTTTTACTGACTCACTACTAGTGACCAACCATGTCAAAGGAACGAACGAAGCACGCAAAGGATTAACGAAACGGTACTTGAGCAAAGTTCAAATTTTGCAGGAAGGCTTTGAAAGTTTCTCAATCACACAGGTCTCTCGCTCCAAAAATAAGCGCGTTGATGCTCTTAGTAAGTTAGCTTCTTCATCCTTTGCACATCTTACCAAGAATGTTCTTATGAAAGTCATCCCTTATTGTAACATAACAAAACCGATTTTTAAGTATTTAATTACAAGAATGCCATAGGATGAGTAAGACTATGACTTTTATAAGTTTGAAGACGTTATGTGATTAGTTAGTCAACCCGATAGTCAAATTATAAGTATAAATATTATGTAAATGGTTTTAGAAAATACCATGTGTCTTAATTAGGAAGAATAAGACTTAAGGGACTAAATTTGTTAAGTGGTAAATGAGTTATATAAGTTATCGTGGCCAAATAAGAAAGAAAAGGACTTAAGGGACCTTAGTACCTAACCTATAGCTAGTAATGCTATCACATTCCAAACAATTCTTGTATGTGTTTGTGTGGGTCGGTTTGGAAGAGAAGGAAATAGGGAAAAACAATGGTGATCTTGATGATCAATATTGATGGTAATTGGTGTTTCAAATCAAGAGATAAACTCATATCAATCATCCTTTTAAGTAAGTAAGCTCCAATCTTAAATTAATTAAGAAATTATATATTACGGTTCTTAAGTATAATTAGGGTTTTGGGTAATTGCTATTCTAAAATGAGTATTGAGAAGTTTAATAATGTGGGTAAAGGTTTAGTATAAGAAAATTAGGGATTTCATCATATGATCAAGATATGATCATATGATAATTAAGGATGGAATTTAAGTATGATTAATGGGTTGTGTAAACCTTTGATAATGATATTATATTTATATGTTGATAGGTAATTGTAATGATAATTGAGTAGGAATCAAGGATTGATGTTGATGGTGTTTTTGATGTTTCTAGCTTGGATTCAAGGTAAGTAAATGACTATACAAGAAGTTATATTAAATTTTCCATGTTTGTGTTATGTGTTAAGGTAATAGGAGGATTAAGGCTAATGTGATTGGTTAGGAGGATGAGATTAATTGATTAGCTAGCTATGTTAAGTTTAGCATAGTTGATATGCCTTAGATGATATGTGTTCTTAGAAAGGATATAATTGGCATTGTGGTGAACTGGTAAGGTATGTAAGTTAATATGCCTGTGAATGAATAATGGGTTAAGTGCTAATGTAATAAATGAGATATGATGACTTGTTATGTCTTTTAATTACTAAGCGAAAGCTTACGTGTTTAAGTTGCAATGTTTTATAAGTTTAAGCGATGAAGGTAATGCCTTGGTAAAGGCTTAGCATTGGGAATGGGTAATTGTTTAGTATGTTATGGTATATGAATTAATTATTGATATTATGTGTATGGTTTGAATAATTTCAATTTCAATCCAGACCCTAAACATGATTTAAGTATAGTTGTTGTTGAGGTTCATGAACATGATCTAGATGGCATTGATTATGACTCATTTGGTAGTGACTTAGATGATGGAATTGATTCTGTGATGAGAACTCAACTTAGGGAATTAAGAAAAATAGGCAAGGAAAAAAACCAAGGTTCCAATAAGTACTACTTCTACTTAGGCCAACAATTTGCTACTAAAGAAATATTGAAGGGAAGAGTTAAGAAGCATTCAGTTGAAACTAGGATAAAGCTAATATTGGTAAAAATATGATAAAGAAAGGTTGAGAGCTAGATGTGAAGGGGCAATTCCAGCCTTGGTTCCTTTTGTTGGTAGTGATACTGCTATAGGCAAAAATGTATTTTCACAAACCAAAGGTGGTCCAGTCATCAGAGAGAAAAACATTAGTGGTAAGCATAATTTTTTGGGCAAAGACAAAACAGTAAATGGGAAGGGTAAAAAGGTCAATGAAAAAAAGAAAAAAAGACAAATACTCATGTCATTAGACAATGCTTGTTGCATACACTAATGAAGGCACATGGGATGTAAGAACATTAATTAAAGATCACAAATGGCTACAATCAAGAGAAATTAAAGCATGTACATATAGGTTTCTTTCAGATCATTATTTTTCTGGAATATATCAGAGAGCACTTGATGAAGAGGATTATAGTAGTTCAAAAAGTGATAGCAAAGACTATTGGATCACTTACTCCTACTGTGACTACATTGTTTATTGGAATGGAGGTTCTTTGTATCAAGTAACTGGGCCTTACAAGGATCAGTGTATTGTTAACATGGATAGAATGGTGTGTTCTTGTAGGAATTGGGAGCTGACTGTGATACCATGTAAACATGATGTGGCTGCAATATACAACATGTTTGAGAATAGAATGGGAGTTGGTATACTTGAACATTGGGTTGATGCTGCTTACAGACTTGGAACATGGGCACATGTATAGTCATGCATCACTTATTCACAAACACTATGTTGGCAGGCCACCAAAAAGAGTAATAAGTTAGTTGATGAGCTTGCAAGTCAATATTGTTCATCAGGAAAGCTTTCTAGGAAGGACAAATCAGTCAAGTGTAGTAAATGTGGAAACTTGGGTCATAACATGAAATGCTGCAAGGGTCAAGGTGGTGCAAGTCAAGCTGGTGGTTCTAGTCAACAGAGTCAATGAGCAAGACAAGCTACTGGTGCAAGGAATGTCTCTAGTCAAGCTGCTGGTTCTAGTCAACAAAGTCAAGCATCAAGATAAGCTGCTGGTGCAAGGAATGCCTCAAGTTAAGCTGGTGGTTCTAGTCAATAAAGTCAAGGACCAAGACAAGGTGCTGGTGCAAGGAATGCCTCAAGTCAAGTTGTTGGTTCTAGTCAACCTAGTGCAGCACCAAGCCAAGCAAGCCAAGGACCAAGTCAACATAGTGCAGGACCAACTCAAGCAATTTAAGGACCTAGGCAAGGTTTTCAAGCACCAAGACCAGCTCCAAGTTCTAGACCACAAAGATTGACTAAGAAAATTGCCAGAAGACACAGCCCATTGAAACCACCATTTTAGTTTAGTTATTATGCAGTGATACTTGAATAATAGGAATTCTGTTAAGTTTCATGTATTTTGGATTAGAATTATTAACTCGAATAGATGCAAGACATTCTTACCATCCATAGTTGTCATGTAATAAATGTATTGTTATTTAGTGTTTGGTAAATGTGACGTGTCTGTGTTTGTTTATTCATGTTATGTTTGCTGAGTATGACCTTCTAAAGTCAAATGTCATGTAGTGTATGTTTGCTTAGTTTGACCTTCTAAAGTCAACTGTCATGTAGTGTATGTTTGCTCATTAAGATTGTAGTACATTGTTGGTCATAATTTGTTGGTCATTTTCCTTAGTTTGACCTTATAAGGTCAAACAAGATCATTGGTTTGGATCATATTACTATATTTGACCTTCTAAAGTCAAGTGACATTTAGAGTATGTTTTGATAAACAAAGTAGTACATCGTGTTGGTAATTTTACTGAGTTTGACATACTCTAAACAATGTAGTACATCGTGTTGGTAATTTTGATGAGTTTGACCTTTCTAAAGTCAAACTAGATTATTTTAGACAACAAACCCAAATACTAAATGTGCACATCAACCAACAAACTAAATAACAAACAATGCATATACAAGAGACCAATTTCCATTACTGCATAACCAAAACAATTGGTCGTTACATCATTTAGATTATAATCCTAACCAACAGACAACATCTTAGATCATATTACATAAACACAATCATATAACATCTTCCCATCAAACTAAACCAAAAGACGACCACTAGACAACCACTAGACCTAAGATAAAAGTAAAAAAAAAGCAAATGTCAACCAACTGAAAATCAAATACATCTTTAAGTTCATATTTGTTTGCACAAGCATCATCAGATCAGTTTCCATCCTATTCCTTACCTTTAACAAACCAGGTATTATCATCATTGATCTTAGACACATGGGGGATCCACCTAATCAAAATAATGACAACTTTTATCATTGATATGTGGGCATGCAAGGAACCTACGACCTAGATTAGTATCCGTCCATGAAGTTCGAGTGACTGCAAGATGCTCACAATAACCTAAGGCCATTGGATTAGAGATCTTCGGAGTAATGGTTGATAGGTTTTTGATCGGGAAAATGTGTGAATAAATGAGGCGCGGTGGGAGTTATAAGGTGGGTTTTTGGCGAAAAATCATGAGTCAAAAAGTAGGGTAACAAAGCTGGTCCTTATGGTATTATTACTATGAGCTGACGAAAATGCCCCAACGTTAACGGCCAATTAGATGGAAAATCGGTCAAAGGACCGATCAACCCAATTTGAGTAACCACAGGGACCATTGGTGTAATTAAATGCATTTTATGATCAAAAATGCAATTTCGTGTAAACCACAAGGACCAAACATGTAATTAACTCTTCTACATATTTTTTAACCCTAAAATACATTATAATCACTAGTTAAATTCCAAATGTTCATTATACCCTTTCTTTTCTTACAACTACTATTGTAAAACATAATAACAACTTACGTAACTCGTCTAACTTTTAATTGTATTTTGTTCATTGTTGAATCAGTTTACCTCCCTCAAGGGTAAAATTGTTATAAAGTGTTCTAAATTATACTCAATTTCAATTTAATGTACTCAACTTTTTTTTTCTTAATTTAATGTACTCAACTTTTTTTTTTGTTGCCAAATGAAACTATTAAGAGGTTATCCAAGGTTTACCATAAGTTACCTTTTATCCCAACACGATTTTCCCTGCAATCCTAGCATTCAGAATGCCCACCACCACCACCTCCAAATCGATTACTACCGGCACCACCCAAAGCGATTTCGATCGATTTCATCCGTTTTCGACCGATTTCGTTCGTTTTCGACCGATTTCGTCCGTTTTCGACCGATTTCGACCGTTTTTGACCGATTTTGACCGATTTCAACGTTGCGAATTCGATTTCCACCTTTACGTTAGATTTCAACCATTTTGACTGATTTCCACTGATTTCAAACGAATTTCGACGGTTCCTACTTAATTTCCATCGATTTCGACCGATTTCGACCGCATTCGATCGATTTCGACCGATTTCGACCGTTTTTGTACGTCTTCGACCGATTTTGTCAATTTTCTTACGATTTTTTACCTTTTTGTACGTTTTCTTATGATTTTCTAAGTTTTTGTCCGTTTCGTACGTTTTTCTACGCTTAAATACGTTTTTGAACGTTTTCAAAAGTTTTATCCGTTTTTATGCAGTTTAGTACCTTAACCCACTTTTTTATAAAAGAAGTGTAATAAGCGTTATGAAGACGTATAAAATCGTTTTACAATTGCACGAAAACGAACCCAATGTTGGAAAACAAAAGAAAATTAGTAGAAGGACGTAAACGAAAAAATCATACAAAAATATTTCACAACGTTTAAAAACGGACAAAAACGTTCAAAACATTCAATCAAGCTTGACTACTTAGGAAAACGAATGAAAACTGTTGAAAACGCACGAAAACGGATGAAATCGGTGGAAAACGGTCGAAATCGGTCGAAAACGTACGAAAATGGTCGAAATCGGTAGAAAACGTTCAAAAACGGTCCAAATCAGTCGAAATCGGTCGAAATCTGTCGAAAACGGACGAAATCGGTCGAAATCGGTTGAAAAAACGGTAGATACCTTCGGGTCGAAAAAAATCGGTCTCGGAAAATGGTGGTGGTTTGTGGCTTGCCGATTCGATAAGGTGGTGGAGTCGTCCAGCTGTGAATAACATGTGGAGAAGAAGGTAACTTGATGCGTCGACCTATGGTCACCTCCTAATTGTCTTAATTTGCAACCAAAAACAAGTTGGGTACATTAAATTGAGAAAGAAAAAAATTTAGTAATTAAATTGGAAATTGAATATAGTTTTGAATACTTTTATGCTATTTGACCTTTATTGTCGCTTGGTGTTTGCATATGGTATATTTGACCCACATTTGTTATTTGAGTTTATTGTGAATTGCTTATTTATTGTGAGTTGTATGTTGAAGTGAATTGGGCATATGATCAACTTGTTAATTGATGTTCTTGAAAGATTATTCAAACCCATATGCAATATTCTCAAATGAATGAGATATCATCCATGTTGACCCCACAAACAAACATTGAAAAATAATAATTTGTCAATTGAATTGGAGATGGATGGTGTTTTGCAGATATGTATATGAGCTAGTAATCAAAATAATATAGATTTGTTGGATTTGGTCTTGTAAATTAGTTGAATCTTATAGGTATCATAAGGGCTATATGTATAAAACATAATAGTACATGAATTATATACATAATTATGAGTTAACTTTGATTATATATTACCTTTTTATGGTCATCACCATGTACCTTATGTTTATTTTAGAGGTAAAGTTTTTCACAAATAAAAGAAAATGGGTTTCCCGCAAGTGGGCCGGGTATTACCTTGTGAGAGACTTGTACCTTTAAAAGTTCAATTTGAACTTTAGTGGATCCTAATCCTGTATTTAACTCATATGATCAAAATAACCACATCACACTTACATAAAAATATTTCTTGCTATTTCTGAAATTATTTGACATCTTTTATTTTCGAACGTCAAAATTTATCAAACATAGCGAAACGACAAAATGCAACGAAAACCAAGAGGCCACAAGTAAAAAACGAGTGATATCAGTAAGAAGTTTAAAAACATTTTTTTGTGAAACTAAATCATTTCCCTTACTTGTAAATGTCACGTGTTCTAGAACTCGCGTTTCGCAGCGAGACGTTTGTTAGTCCGTTCGATGAAAGGATTGGTTAGGGTTTGCCGTTAGTGGGGCCGGGTTTTTAAAAAACGGTCTTTTTTAGGGTAGTTTTCGTAGTTTACCGCATAGTGTGAGGGGTTATTTTGCCAATTTTTTTTGAGCCGAATTTATAAATAGCGTAAAGTTTAGGGTAGTTTTCATAATTTGCCACATAGCGTGGGTGGGGGGTATTTTGTAAACTTTTTTATTAGGCTGAATTTGTAAATAGCGTAAAACTTAGGGTAGTTTTCGTAATTTTCCGCATAGTGTGGGGCTATTTTGCAAATTCTTATATTAGGTCGAATTTGTAAATAGTGTAAAAGTGAGGGTAGTTTTCGTAATTTGACACATAGTGCGAGGGCTATTTTGTAAATACCGGCGGATTGCGGGTGGTTTGCGGGTCGGGTAAGCCGACGGGTTACGTGAGAGTGGTTCGCGGGTGGGGCGGGTGGTTTGCGGTTCGGGTAAACCGGCGGGTTGCAAGTCGATTTTTCAGCTTTTTGTATGTTTACTAGAAGGGTTTTGCTAAATAATGCCCACTGGGCAATGTTTAAGCCAAATTAAATAACCTATTATTTTTATATTTAAAGTAGTTATATATTTAATGCGTAATAAATAAACATTTGAATTATTTTTAATAACATATTATTTTCATATTTAAAGTAGTTATATATTTAATGTATAATAAATAAACATACAAATTATATTTTATATTTATCTTAATCATCACTTAATCACTACCTAGTAGGCATTGTTTAGCAAAACTCATTCACTTTTATCATTAAACCTTCGTCCTAATTAACACTTTCCATACACATAAAAAAAATAATTACCTCACAACACACTCACACATACACATAAAAAAAGCGTCCGGTAGTGCAAATTACCCAACCATCCCAAATTTTGTTGACCACGCGTGAAGCAAGAGGAGTGTAACAAGTCTAACGCGTGAAGGTGATGACACTTTAGACAACTTATCCGTTGTTGTCATTGTTTATGTCTTTAAATATTATCATAATTATAGTAAATGGTACATCGATATATATATACAACAATAATTTAGTCATTTTGACATGTTTATTTTATCAGATTGACGAGAACACTTGATTTCGCATGTTTAATGAAAAATTAACGGCTAAGCAGTAAGAGTCGAAGCACGAGTTTATGCCCCGACCCCTACGTTGTAACTCCCATCTATCGACGACACCAATATTTTGCATAGCTACACCCTCCATCGCCCCCAATACTCTTTTTTCTCTCTTCTAACTATGCTGATTTGAAAGTTACTTCGTTTTTTTACTAATACAAAAAGTTATAATGTCATATCTTTGACCACAAAAACTTATTTCTTGAACGTGTATAATCATATGCCATTTAGATGTAAGGCCGAGCAAAATCAACCAAAGACTGAATCGAACCGATAAACCGAGCTGAATCGAGCCGAACCTAACTGAACCAACCTTATTCGGTTCGGTTTTATATAATTATAGTTTTTGATTCCGCGTTTTGCTCAGTTCAATTCGGTTTCGGTTAGGTTCGGGTCAAAAAAAAAAACACATAAACTATCTAAACTGTTTTCGGTAGGTTAACTTCGGTTCGGTTCTCGGTTCACGTTTTCCTCAAAGTCGGTTTTTTTGTTCGGGTCGGTTCTTGTCTGACCCGTTGCCTCGATTTAGATGTATTTCTTGTACATAAAAGTAGACTATTAGAGGGGCCATATGTACTTGCTAGCTAGTTAACTCTTACTGACCACCCATTTAGTACACAACATTTATGATGAAAATTTACATATAGATAGTATATCATTAAACGAATACAATTATGTCATGAGTCAATTTTCTAGGGTATTAAATATCTGTTAATGAAATCATAAACAATATTGATAAATATACATTGATTAGTGCACATGTGAGTAGGGTTTGAAGATGATGATGGACCCATTAGCCATTCAGGTCCCTATCGATCTATTTCATGTTTGCATTGGTGCACCAAACTCATGCTTCATCATGTATTTTCTTTAGCACACACATGGCTAATCAAGTTGTGGGGCTCATAGCATCCAACCTATATCATATGTGTGTCTCCTTGTGTCATTACAAAATCATTATATATCAGGTAGGTAGGGCTGATCACGGTTTGAAAATTGGATCGAATCGATTAATTCTGGATTGGACCGAAAACTGATTTGGTCCAAAACACGAGTCCGAGAACCGGACCGTAATATTCGGTCTATGTTCGTGTCGATCATGTCCGGTCCGGTCCAACAAAGCATAATGGCCAGCTCCTTAGGTCATTACAAAATCATTATATATGAGGTAGGGCTGATCACGGTCTGAAAATCGGATCGAATCGATTAATCTTGGATCGGATCGAAAACTGATTTGGTCCAAAGCACGAGTCCGAGAACCGGACCGTAATATTCGGTCTATGTTCGTGTGGATCCGGTCCGGTTCGGTCCGGTCCAACAAAGCATAATGGCCAGTTTTGCTCAAGACTGAACCGGACCGAAGACCGAATATGAGAGAAATGACGGATCGAGGACCGGACTGAAATATGTCCGGTCCGGTTTCTCGGTTCGGTTTGGACCGGTCTGCGGTCTATTATGCTCAAGCATTTTGTGAAGTTGATTTGCACATCTTTATTCACAAGAAGGTGTAGATTGGCGGGAACATTTTGATTTTGAATGACTTTTGACACTAGCTATTATCCCACTCACAAGGAATAGGTCTAAAAACTTTTTTGGCCCGTGAGCACGAGCCGAGAATTAAACCCGTGACTTTTTATCCACAAAATATCTCCGGTGGATACGTAAGTTTTTCAAAGTTAAGTATCAACTGAGCCAAACCCAATTGGATTTGTACATTTTTATTTTTGATAGGCACATTTTAAATCTAAGCTTTGAACCTAAAAGAAAACGAGTGAAATGTTTTTTTGTTTTTCTTTTGTTAAAGCTAAAGACGTTAAAAATAAAAATAAAAAGTTAAAGGACTTAAGAAGCATTTTTCTTTTTGTCTTTGCATAAACAAATGAATTTGAAACATCTTCTGAACATTTTGATACTTTGGCACACGTACACTGACTGTAACAACAAACCTTTTACTTTTTCTTCTTTTGTTAAACTTTATTTATTAAACGCAGGTTTCTAAAAAGCGCGTTATAGCAGCAGCGTCATAGCGCGAGGCGTGACCTTCACGTTACAAAACAGGTCAATGCGTCGTCTCTAGGCGTAGCGTGCAATAAATCGCGATAAGGCGTGATAAAGCGCGCTATAGCTAAACCTGGTTTACTTTCTCCGTCTCAAAATAAGTGTCTAGTTTGACTTTTCAGAGTCAAACTAGCTCGACTTTGATCTTAATTTTTTTTTTGTGTTATATAATTTTTGATGAGAAATACACTTAAAACCAATTCATTCATATATTTTGCATCAAGGATTTATATCACACACAAAATCAATAAAGGTCAAAGTTGAACCAGTTTAACTTTGAAAAGTCAAACTTGACACTTATTTTGAGACGGAGGGAGAATATTCAAAAAACTTATAAGCTCATTGAATAGATTTTGGAGAAATAAGATCACGGGTTCGAATTTCGGCTCGTGTTTACTTCAGTTCATGCGCCGTTGGGCAAGAGAGTTACAATAATTATTCCTTGTGTGGTAGACAATGAATGAAGCTAAAAAATACGCGAAATTTTAGCGTTCCTGACAATCTACGCCTTCAATCGAAAGATCCTTGCGACAAGTGAGCATTGCCTAAATCAAGTCGATAAATAAAGCTTTTTTTTTATCGATTTTTAAATGTTTCGAAAACAATAATACGTAGAGTATTTGAATATGGCCTAGTAAAATTGTTGGCATCCCGATGAGGCAAAAG
>BQNB010101113.1:0-24549 GCA_026074375.1 Tanacetum coccineum | reverse complement strand
TGACCCGCCCCGGTTCTTTTTTCTTTCTTTTCTTAAACCCGACCCTTTATGACTCTTTACCCTGCACCCGAGTTTACTAACTTAACCTACACACCTCTTTCATACACGTGTTCCCGTACGTGTCTTTCTCTCTCTTATTTCGTTACACACCAAGCAACAGTTCTATTGTATTATGGGGTTGTGATGATTGTTGGGGTTTGAGTTCCTGCCTTTTGTATAGATTGACAATGATATGATTGCATGTTCCATTTACACATGAAATCATATGTAATAAAAGAATCCGTTTATAAATTATAACGTTATGTAAATAACAGAGTTCTATTGGCATCTATAGTGTTATAAGAATATATTTTGTCATCTTAACACTAATTTTTTTCTATAGTGTTATAAGAATATATTTTGTCATCTTAACTCTAATTTTTATTCCTCATATCATTGGTTCTTATTAAATTCAGTAATGTTGCTATATAAGTGTGATTTTGGGCTCACTTGTTTAAATGATAAGTCAACTATCTTATTACAAAGTAAAAAATCATTAAAAGTTAACCTCCAAGATATCCGAGTTAGGCAATGTTGAAGGTTGAAATATTTTCCTTGTCTATTTCCTTCAAATGCATACGACTTATATAAATTTACAAAATAGAGGCTTGAGCCTATCAACAAGAATACAGCTAAAACATTTAATGTATAACTAATTGTGACTCATCCTATCACACGGATACGGATTGATACTAATCCTATCAACAACTAATTATTTGATAAATCATCAAAATATATCAACTAATACGCCCCTGCAGTTGGAGCGGGAGGAGGTCTGGTATGTGTGTAATTACACATACCTTTTACCTAATAAAACGACCAAAAACGCACATAAAATGCCATATATATGCTTGTTTTTGTGTTTGTACTGTGCAGGTACCGAATATTCACTAAAGGACAAAAACAAAGCCAAACCGGACAAAATCGAGCACGGATTTGAAAAGAGAGCAAAAAACTGAGGCCAAAGGTGCAAAAGGATTGAAAATGGCGCTAAAACGGATATTTCCGGATCGACTCGACAACGTTTGTGCATTTAAATGAAGTCAAGACAAAGTCAAAGTCAACCCCGGGATACGGCATTGGAAAGAGCATCGAAAACCGAACCCAAAAACCTAAATTGTCAAAAGTGGGCAACCAAAACAAAAGATTATCACCCAGAAAAACACAATAACCTGAAGTAGACCTGCGTGTGGATGGGCAACCTGCCCAATCAGCATCTGTTCTCATTTCCATTATTACATCTCTGACAAATTTATTCCTCATCTACATAACCAACCTGAGAAGTAGTAGCGGAAAGCTACAACAGAGGACCAATAATTTATAGTCCCACCGAACTATCACAAGATAGTTTTGAGGGCAGCAAAGTGCCGGCTTTTTTCGCGCGGATCTATTGCATTAATGGCAAATTGATGACTGCATAAGACAAACATCTGGTTCAAGTTTTGTTACCTAAAACCGTTGTAGGTAGTAAGGCAAGACACGGGGTTGATATAGTTCTATAGGGGATTAGGCGATCAGTAAAGGTCATAAAATGGAATGTGCTAAGAACTAGAGGGTTGAGAGAGATTTATTTTTGTGTTTTATATTTTATATAAAAGCATAGTAAATCTTTGGGTTTTTGATGGTGGTTTGTTTTTAAACTAATAATTAAACTAATTTAAAACTACTATGATTAGGGGATTCGTTTTATGATGAGAGAAATAGTATTTACTTAATCTGTATGATCCTCTTTGTGCTTCTCTATAACTCTATTTCTCTTGTCACACTTGGTGATTGGGGGAATGTAAGTACTTTTCTAATGCATGGCGATTTACATGAAAACGACGTCTTACGAAATAAACTAACTAGAGCAAGCATAAGTAGGTAGTTGGACAAACTATTACAAGGCCCATAGTTAGGATAAAAGCATTTGTATTAACTACTAAAGGGGATCATCCACATTGGTAAAGGTGTATGAAGATTATTACCGGTGGAATCCTTTCTACGCAATCATGTCTCCCAAGATCTCACGATAAGGGACTAAACATGCATACACATCAACAAGAGGCAACAAAGTTAAGATCTACATACAATTCACATACATCATACAGAATAAACTTACAAGTTATAGCCTAGCATGTTCAAGATAGAAGAAGCACAATTATATATCAAACAATAAGACATATTGAAAGATAAGAGATAAAAGAACTTCACTATGATGAATCAAGCAACTAAGGATAGTATAAGAGGGCTGGGAAACCCTAAAATACTCCCAAAATCTGGTACACCTCGTTCTCCCACAAAATAAACCCTAATTTCTTCTATCAAAAGTGTATATGAAAAACATAGAATTGAGTTTGTATATATATAATTCAGGCCGCGACGGCGTTGCCATTTTCCAAACGCCATCGCCAAGCTAGGGTTTCTTTGGGTCTTCAAACTTAACGGTTGATCTAGTCGCTGTCTCCATGATTCAAACGGCGTCTCACTTGAGTCCAGACGCGGTCAGGATTTATTTTGGGACTGAGCGGGGGCGCCTCCAGAGTCTGGTTTTAAATCCTTCATCAATCTTCACACCCGTTAGCTACATTGTCTGTTTTCTTCCCAAATTGAGTCCAAATCATGTGTATTTCCACCAAATGTCTTATAAATGCTAAAATGCAAAAAGAAACGATTAAGCACATATTTAAGATATTTTTGCATGATTATAAGGGTAAAATGACCCCGAAAAAGTATATAAAATAACCCCTCATAATACCTCTAACTTGGGATTTGCTTACCCTCATGCAAATAAGTTTTTTACCTTAACAGTACTTATCGGGGACATTCAAACTTACTCTTTAAAGGCTTCAGCGCACAACCAATTAAACCTTGTATTACTGGAGCACGAGGACAAATTACACTAGACCTCTCACCAATAAGTGTTTGGATTCTCTTTCTCTCTCTCTCTCTCACTCTCTCTATCTTGGTGTATACTAAATTATAACAATATGGAAATTGAAAATTTAACACTCATTACCTAGTCATAGCATATAAGTTACCATAGGCTTGATAAAGGATTAAACCTCCACCGTTAGCGTAAGTACTAATAGTTACCATCAAAGAGGACTTTAAAGGGTTGTGATGTGTAATTATGTGGGATACATGTAAACGAAAATGGATGGCATTTGGGAGAGTGACATTTGGGTGGATTTTGAGTGGTAAGGTGGTTGTAAACTGACTCATATGGAATACACGTGGTGTTTGGTTCTCAGTCGATGACTCAGACAAGATATTACAAATACCCCCTTTAAAACTCTACATCAAATTCTTTCTTTTTCTTTTCTTGACTCTATATTGAACATGAATAAATAAACTAACTAATAAAGCTGATAAATGCAAATGGTAGCCCGTACATTTTTTTCTAATTTTTTTTAAACACTTTCGCCCTACCATTTGCAACATATAATACATCATTGGGGTTTATAGAAGCAACCGACACTTGTGACTTTTTTACAGACTCGATAGCAATGAATCTAATGACCCGAATTAGTTGGATCAAATAACATGTAGACTACTCGGCAAACATATGGGGGTCTTGACTTAACTTTTCTTCCCCATTCTTCTGCGAAATAAATACTACCATGAATCCCAATCGTCTCAAAATAATATATACAAGGATAATGACTTAGCAACCGTGTACACCAATAATTAACTAAGGGTATAACACAACGATGTACTAAAAGCGAGTACATGTAGGGTAGACTAAGGTTTTGGGTGGTACAATTGGTTTAAGGGTATGGTTGAGGTTTCACTAGGGGGATCTCGCACTAAAAGTGAGCGCGAACAAGGGTGTGGGATAGTTATATAGCTGGGGTGACTATAATAACAATGACAGGTTTTAAACATGGGTTAATCCTAGTGCCTCTTATCATTTAGCAAATATTATTACTCACTACGCAGTCTCGGGATGTATCACTAAAGCAAGTTCTAGAATTTATATACTACCGGTACACTCATATAATTTAATACCAATACCAATGCTCCAGAAAAGGAGACAAAGACCATACGTACGCATCCGTAATGACGAAATAGACACATGTGACTGCATTCGAACCTTAACTCGAGAAAGCTAAAGGTACAAGTTATCTTGGGCATCAATGGTGGATATCCGAATTCCTAAAGATATAGGGGCGTAAACCTTACAATTTTGGGGGTGAATTCATTTGAGTGGAAGGGTTTTTATGCTAGTCGTATAATTCCCTATTAATGAGACGACTTAGTGCTACATCAGTTTCACTGTTATGTGATGAAAATTTTAATTTTTGGTGTCAAATCTTTCCCTTTACGATTTATGTTTCGATAGATAACTCATCATTTCAAGTTCAAGCAAAGACAAATGGTGGAATAGTTTCTAAGGCTTTTATTTCTCCCTATACTTATTTTGAACATTGTCCCCAATGTTCTACAAAGTACCCATAAACGAATAAAGGGAAGAGAAAAAAGAGCGAAAAGAAAATAATACTCCTGGTTCATGCTAAAATTTAGAGAAGAAATAATGATCCCAGCTAAATCGTCATCCAAGAATTATCCTCATGAAACTCCTAAGAACGTCCGGGCTTCTCCTTATCAAATATAACCTGCAAATCAAAGACAAGGTGCAAACATACCTAGCGTAAAATCGGCAAGAATAATAGCCATATAACATATAACGACTTTACAGTTTTGACTTATCAACAGACTTATTATTAATTAGATAGGATGATGTGCTAAATAGTTATTCATGGTTTATGCCAGATGTTTTAAGCAATGTACAAATCTCTGGAAATTATACAAAGATTTTTTTTAAAATCAAAAATCGTATTTTTCATCGTACTGGAGGGGGGACGCCGTTTGGAAAATCCAGACGCCGTCTCCACTAACTATAGAGAATTATTTTTTTCTCGTTCAAAATTTTCTGCATGCATATCCATTGAGTATTTCTTGCAAAACTTTTACTGCAAAACCACAAAAATTATTAACACAAACATATAACTCGATCACAACAAGACCTAATTAATCTTAATTTATTTATCTTTGACTTTGTTTGAAATTTGGTTTCTTATTTACCAGATTTTTCCCCTACACTTATCTTTGTAAAATACCTTTGAATGAGTTTAAGACGAAGTTAAAAACATAGCAAAGCATGATTACAACTATTTTCAAACAATAATAATAAACAAATAAAGAATTAAAACACACGACACTCCTAAAATGCGGTATTTAAAAGATTGGGTTGCCTCCCAATAAGCGCTTTTGTTATAGAGTCTTTTAGCTAGACTCGGAGTCAAAATACAAATACTGAAATTAAAATACGGAAATTAAATTACGGAAATTAAAATACGAAATACAAATACTGAAATTAAAATACGGAAACTAAAAACTAATAGTCTAAATTCCAACGCTCCTTGATTTTTTTCTTCAAAAACAACGCCGTAGATAAAGCTCTGCCAGTTAAATGATCATGATCTTCATTGTAATACTTGAGGTCCTCCTCGAATTTTTGTTGTTGCTGAAATTCGAACATTTTTTGTTGGAGGTCTAATTCTTTATCACGTTGTGCAATCCTCAGTCTCTCCAATTCTCCTTGCTCCTGGCGCTTCCGTTCTTCCAGTTCCAATTCACGCTCTTTAATTCGTAAATACTCAGAGGAGGACTCCTTCCTCTGCGTAAAAAACGGCGTTGCAGCCATTGTGAATTTACTAAGCAACGCGTCAACAAGACTAGGATCACCTGCAATTGAAGTTTCCGAACGAGCACCAGATGATGATCCTTTCTTCTTAGCCCGGTCTCGGCCAATTGGTGCAGGAACCTCTTGAGCTTCTACATCCTCTGAATCAGCTGCTTCATCGTTTAGATTCACGCCAATGTGTGCTGAATCCGAATTTCCTTGTGACGTATTTTCTGATGTCCTCGATTTTTTGGAAGATGATTGTTTGGATTTATAAAACTTTGGCATTTCAACCTTTTTCCATTTAGGATGGTCTTTCAAAATCTTCCAACATTCAGTCAATGTAAAAGGAGCATTGTAAATAGTACGATACTCGAGCTCGGCTTCTTGATAGACAGTATTATCACATGACCCACTTTGGTGCCTATCTCGGACACTATTATAAATCTCACAAAATTGACTAACCTTAGGACGAATCCTATTTTTCCATTTGCAGTTAACAGAATCGTAGCTTCTTTTGTCTTCGCCCATTTCTTCGTGAAAGCGCTCAGCTACTTCCCTCCAAAACCCTGCCGCTTTTTTGCCATTTCCTTGGACGCTATCCTCCGACTTCGCTACGAAAGCTTTACACAAAGCTATCTCCTCCTCAATGGTCCACGGTTCGACGAACTCTTTGTCATTCTTCTTGGTAGGTTTTGATCTTCTTGTATATTTTCGTTTTGGTTGCACGGGCTCAACTTCCTCGACGGGAGAGTCGTTTTCAACCGGTTGGGATGGACCTTCCGAATAGGGTTGGAACGGTTGAGAAGCGGAAGCCCATAAAGGTTCGAAATTGTCATCGTCAAGATTAAAAGCCGGGATCGGAGAAGATTGGCTTGGCGGCGGTGATGCTCGTTGTGGACGATAAATTTGATTTTGCGCTTGTTGGGTATACTAAGGAACGGAATACAAATTTGGTGGGGAAAGGTATTAGATTCCGCCGTGAGTAAAATTAACCGGTGGGGATTGACCGTGTAACATAAAGTTAGGGTCGGTATTTGTTGGAACGGTTTGTTGACGTCAGGATTTGGGTGTTTTATTTTTGTTAGACATTGTTTGAGTTTTGTAGTATAAATTGTATGAAATATTGTGTGAAAAATGAGTAGAAATAGGTTGAATTTATAGTGGGAAAAAGAGGGTAAATTTTTTTTTATAAAAGTAAACGGCTACATTTTTGAAATGGAAATACTCTCCATTTACTCGGTCGTGTGACCGACCCAACAAATCAAAAGGTCTAGGGGGAAAGTGACTGACCTTCGGTCTAGTAGTGGGGGGATGCGTCTCTATGGCTTCCACATGGGACGACCGACCTTAGTCGACCCTTCCATTACGTGTTAAATTCAGTAATGTTGTTATATAAGTGTGATTTTGGGCTCACTTGTTTAAATGATAAGTCAAATATCTTATTACAAAGTAAAAAATTATTAAAATTTAACCTCCAAGATATCCGAGTTAGGCAATGTTGAAGGTTGAAGTATTTTCCTTGTCTATTTCCTTCAAATGCATAAGACTTATATAGATTTACAAAATAGAGGCTTGAGCCTATCAACAAGAATACAACTAAAACATTTAATGTATAACTAATTGTGACTCATCCTATCACACGGATACGGATTGATACTAATCCTATCAACAACTAATAATTTGATAAATCATCCAAATATATCAACTAATACGCCCCTGCAGTTGGAGCGGGAGGAGGTCAGACGCTCAAACTGGATCAAAATTCTTCAAACAATGCCGAAGGCAGTCCCTTGGTAAATATATCGGCATACTGATAACGAGAAGGCACATGTAGAACTCGAACCTGACTAGCAGTAACCATATCACGGAAAAAATGAATATCGATCTCAATGTGTTTCGTCCGTTGATGTTGAACAGGGTTGGCAAACATATAAATGGCGCTAACGTTATCACAGTAGACAAGAGTGGCAATTGATAGAGGAGAATATATCTCACGAAGCAGATTACGAAGCCATGCAGTCTCGGCGACAACGTTAGCGACACCACGGTATTCAGCTTTGGTACTGGAGAGAGAGAGGGTGTGCTGACGTTTAGCTAACCAAAACAAAAGATTATCACCCAGAAAAACACAATAACCTGAAGTAGACCTGCGTGTGGATGGGCAACCTGCCCAATCAGCATCAGTATAACCAACCAGAGAAGTAGTAGCGGAAACGTACAACTAGAGACCAAAATTTATAGTCCCCCGAACATATCACAAGATACGTTTGAGGGCAGCAAAGTGCGGCTCTCGCGGATCATGCATATAAAGGCAAATCTGCTGAACTGCATAAGACAAATCTGGACGTGTACCTAACCGTTGTAGTGTAGTAAAGGCAAGACACGGGGGTTGTTATCGTTCTCTAGGGGAATAGGCGTCAGTAAAGGTCATAAATGAATGTAGCTAAGAACTAGAGGTTGAGAGAAGATTATTTTTGTGTTTTTATATTTTATAAAAGCAAGTAAAATCTTGGGTTTTGAAGGTGGTTTGTTTTAAACTAATAATTAAAACTAAATTAAACTAACTAAGATTAGGGGAATTCGTATGATGAGAGAATAGTATTTACTTAATCATGTATGATCCTTAGTAGCTTCTCCTAACTCTATTTCCTTGTCACACTTGTGATGTATATGTAAGTACTATTCTAATGCATGGCGAATTACATGAAAACGCCGTCTACGAAATAACTAACTAGAGCAACGCATAAGTAAGGTAGTATGACAACTATTACAAGGCCCATAGTCTAGATAAACGCATTTGTATTAATACCTAAAGGGGATCATCCACATACGGGTAAGGTAGTATGAAGATTATTACCGGTGAAATCCTTTCTACGCAATCATGTCTCCCAAGATCTCACGATAAGGGACTAAACATGCATACACATCAACAAGAGGCAACAAAGTTAAGATCTACATACCAATTCACATACAATCATAAGAAAACACTTAAAAGATCTAGCCTAGCATGTTCAAGATAGAAGAAGCACAATTATATATCAAACCATAAGACATATTGAAAGATAAGAGATAAAAGAGCTTCACTATGATGAATCAAGCAACTAAGGATAGTATAAGAGGGCTGGGAAACCCTAAAATACTCCCAAAATCTGGTACACCTCGTTCTCCCACAAAATAAACCCTAATTTCTTCTATCAAAAGTGTATATGAAAAACATAGAATTGAGTTTGTATATATATAATTCAGGCCGCGACGGCGTTGCCATTTTCCAAACGCCATCGCCAAGCTAGGGTTTCTTTGGGTCTTCAAACTTAACGGTTGATCTAGTCGCTGTCTCCATGATTCAGACGGCGTCCCATCGTCCCAACGTGAAGTCTCGACGCGCCAGGATTAGCCAGACGGCGTCCTAGAGTCTGAGTCTTGGGAAACTTTTATCAGATCTTCACACCCGTTAGCTACCATGTCCGTATTCTTCCCAAATTGAGTCCAAATCACGTGTATTTCCACCAAATGTCTTCCAAATGCTAAAAATGCAAAAAGAAACGATTAAGCACATATTTAAGACATTTTTGCATGATTATATAGGGGTAAATACTTGACCCGAGATCCCGACAGTACATAAAAAATACACCTCATCACATAACCCCTACACTTGGATTTGCTTGCCCTCGAAAAGCGAAGCAAACTAAGTCGTTCTCGTACCCTTAACATATACACTATCGGTGGCATTAAACTTACACTTTAAAGGCTTCATGCACAAACCAATTAGACTCTCGTAACGAGCAAGGCACGGGAAAGGAGGAGATACTAGCAGCGTCGGTCGGACTAAGTGTTTGGTATTCTCTCTCTCCTCTCTCTCTCAGGTGTATAATGGAAGATGATAACAAGTAGGAGAATTGAAAATTTTAACACTCATAACTAAGTCATAGCATATAAGTTACATAGGCTTGATAAAGGATCAAACCTCACATCTAGCATAAGGACTAAAGTTACCAATCAAAAGGACTTTAACACTGGATGGAGGATGTGTCTAGTACATGTGACAACATTTAAACGGAAAATGGATGGCATTTGGACAGTGACATTTGGAGTGGATTGGAGTGAATGGTTATCATACTATCTTATGGGAATTACACTTGACGTATGGTGCTAGTCAGAAAACTCGACTAGATATACAAAACTCTAACGAAAACTCTACATCAAACTCTTTCTTTTTCTTTTCTTGACATCTATATTGAACATGAATAGATAAACATACTAAGAAAACTAATAGAAACCAAATAAAATGCCCGTATATTTTTTTTTCTATTATTATATATATATTGATTTTTTTGTACACATTTTGCCCGACATTTGCGCGAGCGTATAATACATCTATTGTTGGTTATACATATTGAGAGAGATAGAGCACCCCTAAACTTGAACTTTTTACATACTCGTTAAGCAAATTAATCTAATGAATCCCGAATTGGTTTGATCAACACACACACACAATGTAACTACGCTAGCATAAATATGGGAGTCTTGACCTTAACTTTTCTTTCCCCATTCCTTTCCGTAAAATAAATACTACCATGAATCTCAGTCCTCCCCAAAACAATAATAACAAGGATAAGGACTTAGCAACCATGTACTCCAATAAGTAACTAAGGGTGTGAACACCAACAATGTTACTAAAAGCGAGTACATTGTAGGTAGGCTACACAGTTCTTATTGGCACAATGGTTTAAGGTATGGTTGAGGTTTCACTAGGGGATCTCGCACTAAAAGTGAGCGCGAACAAGGGTGTGGGAAATAGAGAGCGTATAGTCGGGGTGACTACAAATATAAAATTACAGGTTTGAAACATGGTTTAATCCTAGTGGCCTCTTATAAAATAGCAAATATTTTACTCACTATGCATCTCGGGATGCATCACTAAAGCTAGTTCGGTGGGGGGGGAAGTAAATATACTACAATGTCACTCATATAATTTAATATCAATCTTAACTCTAGAAAAGGCAACAAAACCACATATACAAACGTCCTAACTACGCATAGACATACATATTTTAATCATTCCCTAACTCAAGAAGCTTATGAGATAATAAACAACTTGGGCATTCAATGGTGGATTACCGAATTCCTAAAAGATGTTCGCTTGTAGGTTTTCTCAAATCCAGAAATGGCTAGGGGCGTAAACCTCACAATTTTGGGGGTGGAATTCATTTGAGTGGAAGTGTTTTTGTGCTAGTCGTATAATTCCCTATCAATGAGACGCTCTAGCTACTTAGTTTCACTAGTCATGTGACGAAAACTGTAAATTTAGGTCAAAATTTCCCTTTACAATTTATGTTTCGATAGATAACTTATCATTTCAAGTTCAAGCAAAGACAAATGGTGGAATAGTTTCTAAGGCTTTTATTTCCCCTACACTTATTTTGAACATTGTCCCCAATGTTCTACAAAGTACCCGTAAACAAATAAAGGAAAGAGAAAAGAGGGCGAAAGAAACTAGTACTCCCATGGTTTTGCTCAAATTTGGGAATAAAATAATGATCCTTCCTGGCTAAATCGCATCCACAAATTGTCCTCATGATAATCAAGGAACAAGGTGCAAAACATACCTAAGCGTAAAAATCGGCGAGAATAATAGACAATACAACTATATAACTTACGCTTTGGGACTCAACAACAGACTTATTAGTAAAAGTATAGGATGAATGTGTTAAAGTTATTCGTGGTTTACTGCAGATCTTTAAGCAATGTACAAATTTCAGAAATTATACAAAAGATTTAAAAACAAAAATTGAAATTTTCCTGTACTGGAGTGGGGACGCCGTCTGGAAAATCCAGACGCCGTCTCCACTAACTGTAGAGAATTATTTTTTTCTCGTTCAAAATTTTCTGCACGCATATCCATTAAGTATTTCCTGCAAAACTTTTACTGCAAAACCACAAAAATTATTAACACAAACATATAACTCGATCACACAAGACGCGAATTAATCTAAATTATTTATCTTGACTTGTTTGAAAATTTGGTTCTTATAAACCAGATTTTTCCCCTACACTTATCTTTGTAAAATACCTTTGAATGAGATTAAGACGAAGTTAAAAACATAGCAAAGCATGATTACAACTATTTTCAAACAATAATAATAAACAAATAAAGAATTAAAACACACGACACTCCTAAAATGCGGTATTTAAAAGATTCAGTTGCCTCCCAATAAGCGTTTTTGTTATAGAGTCCTTTAGCTAGACTCGAAGTAATATTCCTAAGAATCATGGAAATGATCCAAGTTTAGGATGTCACTTGGATTTTCTTTGAGTGAAATCCTCCTATTTGTCAGGATTGATTGGAATGCCCTATCGAACATTTCTCCATCGGGGTCAATTAATTCAATCCTAATGTGCCACACACCATCTCTTTCTTTTGGTGGCCTATTCCAATCAATTGGATTCTCAATTAAGTCCTCCGATTCCTACATGTTTCCTTTCAAGTTAATGGGTATGGCTCCTATAAACTCAACCATTTTTCTAAACACTAAGACATCCTTAAATGGGTTAGCCTCGGCATCCCTAGCAATTTCCCACTCCCCGGGTGAGTGACTGTTCCAAAAGTCTCTTTTCACATAATACGGGGGTTGGGCTCCTCCTTGCTAGTTCGTGGCTTATATGACTCACGTTTTCCTATGGTGGTCTAATAAGGCTCATTATCATCACTAAAATCTAGTTCTTTTACCCCGAATATTGATCTAGTGAGTCTTTTCCCTACTGCTATTTTGGATTTTTTACAATCAATTACGGCATTAGCGATTGCTAAAAATCCTCTACCTACTAGTAATGGGCATGTAGGTTCTCTTTCCATGTCTACCACATGGAAGTCCTCAAACAGTTTTAACTTTCCTACATGAACCTCCATGTTTCTCACAGTCCCCACAGGATATGACTTAGTTCCATTTGCTAATCCTAGGACATCGTCTGTCTCTTCTAATAATCCTACTTTAAGTTCCTTAAAGAGTTTTAATGGAAGTAAGTTGACACATGATCCTAAATCGGCTAGGGTATCAAAAGGCTTGGAGTCCCCTAGCCTACAAGGTAGAATAAACAAACCCGGATCCTTCATTTTCTCGGGTGCTATACTTTGGATGTATTCGGACCCGTTTTTTCCTAGTTTTAGACTAACTATGTATTTATCGAGAAGAGCATCATACATTGGGACATGGGCTAGAACTTCAAGAACCGGTCGGTTAAGATGCAAGTCCGCGAAATCATCTTCTAGAGTTTCTTTTGGTTCTTTAAGAGCCGGTGTTTTATTTTTACTTACCGTTAAGGTGTCAACTTAGAGTTGGTCCTTTTTATCACAAGTGTTAGATTTGAAACACGTTTGAATAGCATTGACCGATTTGAAAGAGTTGGAAGAGCTTTGAGGATCTCCCGCTGGATTAGAACGAGCAGACGAAGTCGGGTTTGTGTTTAACTTTAGGTTCTTTACCGTATCACTCAGGAGTAACCCCGTCATTTGGTCATTAAATGACTTCAAGAAAGTGTCTAACTTGTTGGTCACCTCGCTTTGATATTGTTTGAAATCGGCTTCAAACCTAGATGTCTTAGCGTCTTGAGATGCCATAAAGTTAGCTAATTTTTCTTCGAGATTTGATTGATTGGAGCCTTGAGAAGAGTTGTTGAAGGATCGGTTTGGGTATGAATCATTTGATTGGAATCGATTAGGTGGGTTTGAAAAATTGTTTCGAGAATTTTGGGGTTGCCTCCACCTAAGGTTTAGGTGAATTTTCCATGAGGTATTATAGGTGTCTCCAAGGTTGTTTTCCTCTGGTTTAAAAGTGTACCACTTATTTCCTGCTTCATCGGTACGCGTAGATGCATACTCGACAAAAGCTCGCTCAGGATCTTCCATGCAATATTGAGTGTCATGGGGACCACTACAAATTTCGCACGAAAAAGCGATTTTGTTCACTTGGACGGGTTTGGATTGGGAGAGATGAGCTTCCATCATACGTTGGACTTGATTTTTGAGCTCAATAAGACGACAGTCGGATGCACTCGTAACATCATGAGGCATAGAGATAGCCTTGACCGGTTTAGCGAAGTCTTTTGGGTCATTCTAACTTTCGTTGTCATAGAGGGAGAGGTCCTCTAGTAGTGCCCATGATTCTTCATCGTTTTTGTCATGTAGCTTGCCACCGGCCGCTTGTTCAATGGTTTGCCTTGTGATCGAATTGACATGATCATAGAAGATCTTGATTTGGAGCCAAAGATCGATGCCATGGTGAGGGACTTTTTGGAGTAAGTCCTTGAAACGAGTCCATTCTTCGGATAAAAATTCACCTTAGTGTTGTTGGAACATCAAGATATCATTTTGAAGTTTAGAAGTCCTTCTCGGTGGAAAAAATTAAGCAAGGAAACGAGTAGTAAGATCCTCCCAAGTGGAGATGGATCTCGCGGGGAGACGTTCAAGCCAATTGCTAGCTTGGTCTCGAAGGGAAAATTGAAATAGATGCAAGCGCGTCCTTTCCCTAGTTTCAACATTAAGGTCAATGGAGTCTACAATTTTTAAGAAATCCTTAAGATGTTGATTCGGATCCTCAGACCGAATTCCGTGGAATGAGCATTCGTTTTGCACCAACCGGATGGTGTCGGATCGAAGAGGTACCAAATCATTCCCGTTGGGGACTTCAATGGTATTTCGGTAGCCCTCGTGGCTAGGTCGAGAATAATCTCCTAAGGTATGGCGTGGATTTTCGTCTCCCATTGAAGTTAACAAAAAGGTTTACGAACAAAAGACACGAAGAAAAGATAGACTACAAGAAAGCAAATTAGGCAGAAAGTAAAGTCTTACTCGGATGGATTCTAGTAAGTAGATATAAACTAAATACAATCGGAACCTAAACTAGTTGCTATTCCCTGGCAGCTACGCCAAAAACTTGATGCGGTTGTCGTAGGACTTCAACAAGAAGTTTTACAATTCCCTAGGTAGTGCACCTAACCGTTCTAGTGTAGTAAATGCAAGACACGGGGGTTGTTATCGTTCTCTAGGGTAATAGGCGTCAGTAAAGGTCCTAATTAAATGTAACTAAGAACTAGAGGTTGAGAGAAGATTATTATTGTATTTTTATATTTTATGAAAGTAAGTAAAATCTTAGGTTTTAAAGGTGGTTTGTTTTAAACTAATAATTAAAACTAAATTAAACTAACTTAGATTAGGGGAATTCGTATGATGAGAGAATAGTGTTTACTTAGTCATGTATGATCCTTGGTAGCTTCTCCTAACTCTACATTGTCACACTTGTGATGTATATGTAGGTACTATTCTAATGCATGGCGAATTACACGAAAACGCCATCTACGAAATAACTAACTAGAGCAACGCACAAGTAAGGTAGTATGACGACTATTACAAGGCCCCTAGTCTAGATAAACGCATTTGTATTAATACCTAAAGGGGATCATCCACACACGGGTAAGGTAGTATGAAGACTATTACCGTTGGAATCCTTTCTACTCAATCATGTCTCCCAAGATCTCACGATAAGGGACTAAACATGCACACATATCAACAAGAGGCAACAAAGTTAAGATTTACACACCAATTCTCATACAATCATAAGCAAACACTTAAAAATCTAGCCTAGCATGTTCAAGACAGAAGAAGCACAATTATATATCAAACAATAAGACATATTAAAAGATAAGAGATAAAAGAGCTTCACTATGATGAATCAAGAAACTAGGGATAGTATAGAAGGGTTGGGAAACCCTAAAATACTCCTAAAATCTGGTACACCTCTGTTGTCCCACATGTTTAATCCAAACACAACATAATAAGTAATACCAAATAAGCAAAAAATAGAGAGAGAAAGTAGAGAGAGAAACAAAAGATAGAAGATTAGATTAGAGAGAGAAGTGGGGATTACAAAATAAAACAAATGCAACCAACACCCTCTCCATGTGTGGAGAGGGTTTCTTTTATACCCTTAGCCATTTACTTGGTACATGGGCTTTCTTAATGGGCCGGGCTTGGTCTAACTTGGGCTTTAACCCTAAACATGGACAATATTAGGTTACAAACCAAGCCCATTAACACCTGACTAGCCTATTACATTACAAGACTAATTGCGACTAATAAGACTGATAACATTCTTGTTCGACTTATATAAAATTAAGGCTAACAATCTCCCTCAATGTTGAGGTCTCTTTCTTCAAACTCCTCCATTGTTGAGGTCTTCTTTAAGTTCTTCTATTTTCATGTTGACTTTCCTGACTGATAACATTCTTGTAGGAGGTTGTCTTGTTTTATCGTTGTCTCCCCTAATGTTGAAGATATGATTTTTGACTTTTATGCATTGCCTTGTTTATCTTTGGTCTTAGTCTTTGCTTGTTTGTAATGGCTTTGTTCATTCATGCTTTATGATCATGATCTTGAGCCTTTATCTTTTGACTTTGTGTGCTTGAGGTCTTTATCTTGCATCATTTCCTTGACTTGAATCATCTTGATTTGACTTTCTTGATCATCTTGTGCTCTTGACCAACTCATACTTGTTACATTCTTGTTTGACCTTAATGATCATAAGTCTAACAATCTTCCCCGATTGATGATTCTTTATTTGACTTTGAGGCTCTTTGATGGTGGGGAAGTTTAGAATCAACTATCTTGACGTTGAATGATTGACTTTGAAGGCTTGAGTATGAGCATGTGGTTAATGAATCCGACTTTGCTGGAATAAGGCTGCAACACTGTTGTCTAATCCTGAAATAAAATAGTTAGCAATAAAAGATGAATATGGCTTTGTCATTCATCTTGAGTTTGGTTGCATTAACCTCCGATTTCCCATTTTATAGTATAAATACTATACCTGTGATCAGGTAGATTCAAAGAATCTCCTTGACAGGGTTTCCAGCTCAAATCGTAGGATCTTCTAACACAGATGTATTAGATTCACCATGCTTGCTAGTTCTCATTACCGAAACGTCTCAAAGCAGACAACACGGTAAGAGTGAATCAGATAGTTATTACTTTCTGATTAAGTTGTCAATTCATTTTACTAGAACAAGTTTGATTCACATATAATCGCACCATCGTTTCTTTCCAGTTGACATAAGCTTGATTCATATAGAATCTTGCAAGTCACCAACCAAGAGCTTATATGATGTTGGCTCAAGCAGGATTTCCATCTTCATTGTGAATACATAAGTATCACTCGGATGTTCTGGCAAGATCTTAAGGATAAAGCGTAGGACTCATTGTTACAACTTACGAACTTTATTGTGTTCAACAAGTGTACTTTTGACATTGTGTCCTAGTGAGATTTATAATTTGATCTCTTCTTGGCTCTAGACTCGATTTGTGCACTTTGGTTTTAGTAATCGGAGGCTGGAGCCGACTGCCACCTATTCAATATCAACAATCTCGGAGTGAGACATCAATAGATAATATATGTATCCCCATGAGAAATGAGACAAGTTTCTTTTGAGAGAAACCCGAATGGCTGGGAAGGGTTGTGCAGTGCATCACTGGGTCCATGATGTTGTTTTTAGTATCAGAATTCATCTGTGTGAAAACTGATAGATTATGTATTGACCTGGTTTCTGCCTAAGGTGTAAAGAGGGCTTCTTTGTTTTCACCCTTTATCCATACATTTGCTTTTCATTCTTCAACCCCTTCAATGTTTACCAAGACGTCATTACTAACACCTTGTTGTGATTGTTCCAGTGTTAGCTCAATCTTAGTCGGCATTTTTCCCTTATACTCATTCTTCTCCAATCATACCTAAGGACTGCTATTTCTAACTATGGAGTGTCCTTGGGTAGATCCCTCCGGTTCTGGTTGGATCATAGGACTTATACCTAATCTTAACCACCTTATGACTTCATCGACGTCGTGAGATTAGTTGGTTGTTAGGAATAGAGATCGAACCACAAAAACCATTTTCTGACATTTTGAAATACTCCCCCTACACATGTGCTCCGAGATTCAAAATTGTTTAGCACATGAAGGAAAGAGTTGCACTTAGAGTCTTAAAGATCACATTCTTCTATATCATATTTTAATCACATTTTCTCCCCTTATTTTAAATAATAAAACACTTAGTATTTGAAATACCAATTGATTAAAATTTGACATGAAAAATTCCATGGGGAGAAAAATTATACTACGATATTGCATGAATTCATTTTCCGGATAGCTCCCCTTCAACAGTATATGTGGGATACCAATATTTATTAAAACTTGACATTGGAATGAAAAATTGATATGACACCACAAAATGTTGAAGACGGAGTGAGATGCCTTAGTGAACAATGTATATTATTAATTGACATTAAGTTTCCACATTTTAATTTCACAAAATGTGTTTGGATACATAAAATTGACATTTATGTGATGTACCCAACACATTAAAAGGCTTTGTTTTAAAAGCTCCCCCTCAGAAATTGATTCACATAAAATGACATTCTTCGTACTACAATTTCTTTGAAAATTATTCGAGGAAGGGAGTGTTGAACACACAATTTTAACAAATACCACTTTTTATGGAAAAATACCACAAATTATATTGTATACAATTTGACATTGAAAGTTCTTTTTGAAAATTATGTTCAACGATTTTAAAAACATATAATAGAAGACTTCTCTTTTATTTGTAGAGTAAGAACACTAAAACGTACACTTCCCTATTACATTTGAGTCCGAGTTATGCACTGAAATATACATAAGTCATTCAGAAAAATTTAGAAATGACATGTTTTGAAAGCATTTGAAACTCTTGGTCGAACTTCATTTACACGCCCGTGTCGATGTTAATCAACATTTCTAGGTACGTAAATGTTATCGATTCCAAGAGACATGTCGAGAAGATTCTTTTTGGTATTTTTGAAAATTTTCTGATTTTACATTTTGTTTTTCTAGATTTTATATTTTTGTATTTTCTTTTTATTAGTTTTATATTTTTGTATTTTCTTTTTAAAAAATATTTATAAATCAAAATAAAGAGAAAAATAAAAATATTTACAAATTGATGTTTAATGGATCAAGCAGATTCGTTTGCCAGAACCTCTATTTCTTCTGGAGTCAAACATATCATACCGAGTTGTCTAACGAGATACTTAAACCTATCTTCGGGTAAGGCTTTAGTAAACAGGTCAGCTAACCGGTATTCAGTTCCGACAAAGAATAATTCAACAATACCCTTTTCAATCTTTTTCTTTTATGAAGTGATATCTGACATTGATGTGCTTGGTACAGGAATGTTGGACTGGATTGCACGAGATAGCTATGGCTGCCTTTGAGTCACAATACATAGGTATTTTATCAAAGTGAAAGCCATAATCTGTGAGCTGTGTTCTCAACCATAGAACTTGAGCGCAGCACGCAAATAAAGACACATACTCGGCTTCTGCTAAAGACATGGAAGTGCAGTCCTGCTTCTTGGATGACCAGCTGACTAACTTATCACCACTTAGAAATTATTTTCCACCAAATGTGCTTTTACGTGAATCGAGACAGCCCGCGTGATTCGAATCTGAAAAAGCAGTTAGTTCGAAACCGGTGTCCTTCGGATACCAAAGTCCCATGTTAATGGTATCTTTGAGGTACCGAAGGATCCGCTTAACCGCAGTGAGATGTTTCTCAGTCGGTTTCGCTTAACAGCGAGCACAATAACATGTTGCATGTACAATATCTGGTCTACTTGCTGTTAAGTACATGAGTGCTCCGACCATACTACGATATTTTGTTTGGTCAATCGGAGTTCCACTCAAGTCAGCATCTAGATGTTTCGTAGCCATTGGAGTATCAATGCTATCACATAAGGTCATACCATGATTTATAAGTATCTCTTGAGCATACTTAGCTTGGTTTATGAAGATACCACGAGGGGATTGATGGATCTGAATTCCTAAAAATAATTTCAGCTCCCCCATCATAAATATTTGAAACTTGTTGTGCATTAGTTTTTCAAATCGTTTTGAAAGTTTTGGGTTCGTAGAACCAAAAATAATGTCATCAGCGTAAATTTGCACAAGCAATATGTCTTCGCCATGTTTAGTTATGAATAGAGTTGGATCAATAGAACCTTTTGAGAATTAGTTATGAATTTCGCGAGTTTACGGCAATTAATACTTTTATAAAACTATTTTTATAAAAGTTACTATTCATGACAAAAAGTTGTATTTTTTTAAACCTCATAAAATTATAGAACTTTCAAAAACGAGAACATCCTCGAAAGAATCGTTAAAAACAGAGCTATAACGAATAAAATACGACATTTACGGGTTTTACGACAACAAATATGATTTAAATAAAAGTCACGTCTGATGTGAACAGTAAACGTTACTGTTCACCAGAGGGTCAAAATATTGAAAATGTCAAATTATGATAACTCATCATAATACGAAAATATGGGCATAAGAAACGTTAAAATCGGGCTTAAAACGCGAAAGTTATGCTAGTTTTACTAAAACGGTAATCACGTTTGTTTTTCCAGAGCCACTTCAAGTTAATGACATTTTTGCAAAGTGGTCTGTCGACTAGTTCCTATACATCTAATCGATCAAACTGGTGAAGTTCTTCCTGCATCGATTCAATCCATGCAGAATCATCCATGGCTTCTTTGAATGTTCTTCTGGGTTTGGTTTTAAATCCGGGGAGTGCGAACATACACATCTCACCATCTGTTTCTAGCTGACGTCTTGTTCTAATTGATTGAGAAGGATTTCCAATGACTTGTTCTAATGGATGATCTTTTGTCCAACGTTATGCAGAAGGATGATGTTGATAGAATGTATGCATGTTTGATGAATCAACATGACGAGATGATGTCTCCCCTCGATCTTGTACCGGTGTACTAAAAACGTTTACAAATTCATCATCGTCAACTTGTGCATTTTCGTTATTGGTTTCTGCTTGAATAATGTTCTTAATGGGGCAGGGACAGTTATGGTCTTGGTTGGTCGCTTGATCTTGTAGTTTGAAGTGTTTATTGAAGGCGGTTATCAGCAAAACAACGGCTTGTTTGTAGAAGTTTGTGAGTTGGTGTTTTGTTGTTGAGTTTTATGAGATTATCAGGAGCCTTCCTTGTAAATCGGAAGACTTTGACACATCTGGGGTCGTTCCATTTGAGTATTCATTGAACATCTGACTATATAGCTATTCCAGCTCATTTGACGTTGTTACTGTCTCAGCTACTTGAGGAACATTTTCTTGACTTTATGGACCGGGACTTAAACTGTCTTGTTCAAGTACTGTTGTTGGACCTTGTGGAACAGGGTCAGAACTGACGTGTGATCTGAAAGCCATATGTGGCAATTCGTTCCAAAGTTAACGTGCATGGTTTCAACTATTATTATGTTTCTTGTTTAATTTCCTGTAAGCTATTGACTGAGCTAGAATACCCTACAAAATTGCCAGCTATCACTTTTTCCTTCATATTATAAAGATTGACCATCTCTGTCGATTGTAAACAAAGAGAGCCAAATATGTAAAAGAACTTAACTCGACAGTTTCAGGCATTGATGATTGTTGGTAAGGTTGGTTTTCTCATGGCGAGAAGAAATTACAAGTGAATGTTTTGAGTAAAAACTGCTGTTGCAATTGTTTCGCCCAGAAGAACAAAGGACTTTTTAAGCGGCGCTTGGCATTGTTCGAGCAGCCTCAATTAGAGTACGGTTCCGTCTTTCGAACCAATGCAGTTTGTTCAGGTGTTCGGCCAGTTGAGTTTCGTGTCTCATATACCCTCTTTTGCAAAGAATGCTATGAAGAGTTTTGTTCAGGAATTCCGTGCCTTTGTCGTTTCGAAATGTTTCTAAGTGAGCATTGAAGTCTCTTGGATAAGTGTGAGGAAAATCAATGTGACTTGAGGTGTTTCATATTTTTGATACTAAGAAGTTATGTCCAAGTTTAATCTGGAGTAGTCATCAATAATTACGAAGAAAACATATTTCTTTCCATTATACTTTTTACTCGCATAGGATCACTAAGTCTATGTGTAGATGTTGTTACCGTCTTTTTGAGCTCGGGTAGTCTTTAGTATGAAAAGACTTTCTTTTTGCATTCCCAAACCTTACATAGAAGATCAAAGATGTTCATTGACGAATTTTAATTTTGGGGAAGGCCATTCACAATATTATTCTTTGTGTAAGGCAAGTTGACTGGTGTCGAAGTTTAGAGGAGTAGACGACGATGGCCTATAACCATGCTTGTGACGATGTGGCTTTAGGCCATTAAGCAAATTAGATTAGGAGTGGGTGTGTCTTGAAGAGTGATTGAGTACAAATCTAATGCCACTCAGAACCTGTGAGAAGTCTATTTTCCTTCAAATCACGATTGAAACCAGTTGACTTCCGAAAAGAACTTTCAAATCAGCATCACAAAATTGACCGACGGAGAATATTTGATTTAGCCCTCGAATTATAAACCAGTTTGATAGTAATAGTTCTTGAACCATATCTCCTTTACACCAAGAATTGGTGCCAATTTGATCATTTCCAAACTTCACCGTTCCCTGAAATTTTCTCCACTAAATTTAGTTAGAAGTGTGATAGTTCCGGTCATGTGCTTTGACGCACCTTGAGTCCGACGCATGAATAGATTTATCTCTTCGGGCTGCAAAGAATTAAAGACAATGGAGTATTGGATATAGGTGGGAACACCTAGGAGTCATCGGTGTAACATCCGACAATTTTCGGAAATGTTAAATGGAATATTTTTAAACTTTGATTCGGTCCGATATCTACTTTTGAATTATGATCTTTTATGTCAACATAAAATCGATTATCGCGTAACTGGTATAATTTTCGGAACAAATTTTAACTAATAAATCATATTTATTATTATTTTTCTCAAGTGGAAGTTAATTTTTTTACTTATTTGGCTTGAAAACGAAAAAGATATATATTAATTAATAGTTGACGTATCAAAAATGAACTACTAAATCATGTTTTTACAACTCGGACTCTAAAGCAATCTGATGTAAAACGACATTCCTGACAACTTTTTAGTTTTGGCCAAGATCCGAAAACAGTCAGAAGGTGACTGAAATGTCCTCGCAAAATTTTGAGCACAACGCGTGCCGACCCAAAATAATTAAATTTATATTTAATTATCATAATTTATTAAATAAAAATATTTAATAAATTAATTATATTGTTAATCGAAAACGTTTGTTAAAAACGCAGTTATTGAAGTTAAAATTCATTTTTACGGACAACTTTGTCGAAAATATACAAAATAAATAATAAACGTTTTAAATAAATTTTATAAAACGTTTACGAAAAGTAGTCGAGTGAATACTCATTTTTATCAGAAAAATGATTTGGAAAACAATGGCGCAAGTTTCGAGATTCGAATCGTCCGTTAAGTCATTCAAACGAGCCCCGAACCGTTTTTACCAAAACTATAATAAAGAAGTTACACTTTAGACCCTAAACTATGTTAACTTGCCACTTTTGATATAAAGTTTTAATATATATACAATTTTTATATATATATCTTTTCATTTCACACTCTTATATAACACACACACTCCACTATATCTCTCTCTCTCTCCTAAAAATATCCGGCCGCCCCTCCACCGTCGGCCACCACCTCCGGCCGCCACCGCCGCCGCCGGAAAAGTTTTCCGGCGGGCTTTTCCGATCGAAACCAAAAGTGGTCCTCACGACCGGATCTACCCGATCCTCATAACCACTCTCCGCCACTCGCCACCACCGCCATACGCTGCCACCCGTCACCATCTCCCACCATAACATCCACCGACGCCACCACTTCAGTTACCATATTCATCACCACCATGCACCATTACCACGGCAGCCGGCGTGGTAAACAACCGCCAACAGCCGCGGATGTAACCACCCACCACCACCCCACTTCACCCTTTTATCAATTTGGGTTGGTTATAAAAACGCAACAAGATGCGTTTGGTTTTCGTGTTTGCACCGAGGGTGCGTTCGGGTTGCTCGTACGCCACTAGGGTCCGTTCGGCTTTGCTTATAAAACGCAAATAGGGAGCGTTTGGTTGCGGGTTTAACAGCAGCCCTCAAGGGTGCGTTTGGTTGGTTTGTTGTTTCGAACAGCCAAACAGGGTGCGTTTGGCATAAGAAAACCCATAAGGGCGTGTTTGGTTTAGTAGAAAACCCTCAAGGGTGCGTTTGGTTGGTTTGGCAGCACCTCGGGTGTGTTTGGTTCGGTAGACAGCAGCCCCAAAGGGGCGTTGGTTTGGTTTGTCTCGGCCCCAACAGTTAGGGTGCGTTTGGTTTTGTGTATAACACCCAAACAGGGGTGTTTGGGGACAGCAGGCAACACATGTGTTTGGTTTTGGGTTTAAGCCGAGTAGGATGTGTTTGTTTATGGGTTAAAAATCAGTTAGGGAGCGTTTGGCTTAACCGAAACTACTTAAGGGCTTGATTGGTTGGTTTACCACACAAAGGGTGTGTTGGTTTGGTATAAATCAGATAATAAAAACTTTGAAAGATTTCATATATACATTTATATATTAAACCGAATTTAAATGTGGTATTGGTTAAATAAATATTTTAATTATTATTTCTGTTTTTGTGTTTATAATAACTGTTAAAAGATGTATTTGGGTTTGCAACATGTATTGAATTGAGGGAAAATAATTAACTTTCGTTAATATGGAAAACGTTAAATAAACGAATAGGTCATGCCGAGATTTTTACAAATTGTCACGCTTAGTAGATTTATACAAATCTTACCTTAATTATTATCTTGAAAAGGACGAATCAAATGCCTTAAGAATTATTAGATCGTGACGACTAGATAAACGAACGAAAACTATGATTTTTGGAAATTTCATTTATTTAATTCGTAACCTTAAAAC
>BQNB010101112.1:7340-24550 GCA_026074375.1 Tanacetum coccineum | reverse complement strand
GATGGATCTACATATTGTGAGGATGATGATTCAGCAGCACTTGTGGATGGAGTAGCAAAAGGATTTACAAATGAATTATCATTGAACATAGCATTAGGAACATTGTCAGCAATTGAAGCAGGATGAGGCTAACCATGTTGTTGTTGTATTTTGAGCTCGTCAACATTATGTGAGGAGCTTGGAATATTGGTTGCTTGAGAGAGTGAATTTGTAGGTGTTGAGGAAATGTTTTCTGTTGTTGTAGTTGTCGTTGGAGTCTGAAGAACTTGAGGTGCTTGAGCAGCCGGAATAGTTCTTAGAGCAGCTGACGGTTGACCACCTATATGATCATCATACATAGCTTCAAACAGTAAATCCATTTCACCCTCAGTTGGTCCTTGAGTTGTTATTGTTGATGGAGCATAAGGGAGATCGAGTCCTTAACTGATTTGTCCAGAAGTCAAGCTTTGAAGCCCAGGTTTAAAACTGCTTTGTTTAAAAGCCATGGCTGAAAGCTCATCAAATGTCACGTTCATGGCCTCCATGATTTTCTTTGTCATTCGTTTGTAAACTTTGTAAGCACAGGAATTAGCAGAATAACCAATGAAAAAGCCAATGTCACCTTTTGCACCAAGTTTCTCAATATCTTCACGATCATTCTTGGGATAACAGAGAGCCCCGAATACATGAAGAAAGGAGATATCCGGTTTTCTACCGTTAATAAGCTCATATGGTGTTTTTCCAAATCAACGGTGAATGATGAAGCGGTTTTAAGTGTAGCATGTTGAAACGCCCCTTTCCAGACTCAAAATTTAACTAAAAATTAAAACTTTGCGGAAACGCTTGACCAGGATTGACCTTGTATCATTTCCTTAATATATGATGAGGTGTCATTTTATACACTTTTTCGGGGTCATTTAACCCCTTAAATCGTGCATTTATGCCCCAAATATGTACTTAATCATTCCTTTTCAGGTATTTCACATTTGGAAGGCATTTGGAAGAATTACACGTGACTTGGGCTCATTTAGAGAAGAAACGAACGAGACTACGGACCTACACCAACATCTCTCAAGATAATGTCCTTAGAAGCTGGAGACGACGTCACAGATACAACATGACGCCGTCACAACGAAGACCAAGACGGCGTCACAAGATCTCAAGACGGCATCACAGCACACGACCCAACCCATTATCTAGAATATTCTCTTTCATGACGACGTCACGATTAAAACGCAATGCTGTCATAGTGATTTTCCTCTATATACAAACCTGAATTTATGGTTTTGAGTGTGTAACTTTAGAATAAAAAGAGGGTACGAACCATAGTTCGTTTAGCATATGTTAGGGATGATTTTAGGGCCTAAAAACCCTATTGTACTCCCTCCAACTCATGTTTTAATCAAGTAAGGTTTATTTAATCATTCAATATGTCTATGTGTTGTTTGATTCATTTATGTTCTTGCTTTATCTTTAACATGCTTGGCGAAGCCTCCTATTATGTTTATTTATGATTGTATGAAACCTAGAATGTAGATCTTAGTGGTGATGCTTCTTGTGATATATGTGCATGTTAGGTCTTATAAAACCAACTTTTGTCTGTATCGATGTTGATATGTCTAGGAAAACATGATTGTGTAGAAAAGATACCATCGGATAACAGTCTTCATACTACCTTGCCCCTTATATGGTTGATCCACTCTTAATATATTTCACATGCATTTAATATATTCTTAGGGGCCTTGTAATAGTCTTCATACTACCTTACTTGTGCATTGTCTTAACAGAATATTAAATTGGCGGCGAGTTCGTGTAATTCGTTCATGACTTAAGATATAATTACATAGATCATCACAAGTGTGACAAAGCAACAACACTAAGAGAAGCAATTTAGAGAGTAATACACAAGGTTATAAATAGCGTGAAGCGTGGCATGGCGGCATAGCCAAGCCTCAAGCTTTAGCGTGAGGCGTTGCGTCATAGCGTTTTTAAGGCGTGGCTCAAGGCGGCAAAAAATATTTATAGAGTGGTTAATGTTAGTTAGCTACTAGGCTTAGAATTGAGTAATTGAGTTACTAAGCCCGAATCCCATACAACCCAAAGCATAAATACTTGTAAATAAGCTCAAATCCATGAAATCTTTTAAAGCTTAAAAAAATCACGCTATAGCGTGCTATAGCCCGCCATATCACGCTTTATTGCACGCCATGCCTCAAGACGACGCCTTGGCCTGTTTCTTAACGTGGAGGCCACGCCTCACGCTATGGCACCGCTATAGCCCCGCTATAGCGGGCTTTTTAGAACCTTGGTAATACATGATTAAATAAACATAATCTTTTACCTTATTGTTATCACCATTAGTTTATATTATTATTTAGTTTATTAGCTAAAACCAAACCCCCTATCAAATACATGATTTTACCTGCTTTCATAAAATATAAAAACACAAAAAGACTCTTCTCTCAACCCTTAGAATTCTGTTAGGCCGTGATCAAGCCTTCCCAACCTATTCCCAGAGTGAACGATAACAACCCCCGATCCTTGCCTATACTACTACTATAACGATTGGGTGCTCTGCCTAGGGAGTTGTAAAACTTTGTGTAGAAGTCCTACGACGACTGCATCAATAACCTTACTTGATTAAAACATGGTTTTAAGGTAGTACAATTGGGTTTTGAGGCCCTAAAAATGACCTATGAAGCTGCTAAAACAACTAGGGTTCGTCTCCCTAGGTTTATACAATATTATCCTAAAGTTACACACCTAAAACCCTAAAAACGGCTTTATATTTATAGAGATATCGATGCGACGGCGTCGCTTTATAATCTTGACGCCGTCGCCACGTAGATGATTCTAGATCCTCTTTAAGTCGGCCACGTCCTAACGCCGTCACTAGATAGATCACGACGGCGTCGCTTTATGCCTGCAACGCTGTCTCCATGACCAATTGGCCGGTGGTAAGCTTCGTGACCTCAACGCTGAAGAATCCTGGGCATTATTAGAGGACCTCGCCCTCTATGACAACGAAAGTTGGAACGACCCAAGGGATTTCGCTAAGCCGGTCAAGGCAATCGCTTTGCCTTAAGATGTCCCGAGTACATCCGACCGCCGTCTAATCGAGCTTGAAAATCAAGTCCAACGCTTGATGGAAGCTCATCTTGCTCTGACATAACCTACCCAAGTAAACAAAATCACTACCTCATGTGAGATCTGCAGTGGTCCCCATGACACTCAGTATTGCATGGGAAATCCCGAACAAGCCTTTGTTAAATACGCATCCTCGCGTACTGATGAAGCGGGAGGTAAGTGGTATACCTTCAAGCCCGAGCAAAACAATCTTGGTGACACCTACAATCCGTCATGGAGAAGTCACCCCAACCTTAGGTGGAGACAACCCCAAAATTCCTAAAATAATTTTTCAAACCCACTTAACCGGTTCCAACCCAACGGTTCAACCCCAAACCGTTCCTTCAACAATCGTCCTTAAAATTTTAACAATTAATCAAATATAAAAGGACTGGTTTCCAAATTCTTGGTATCTCAAGACGCTAGATTGCCTAGTTTGAAGCCGATTTCAAATGACAACAAGGTGAGATGACCAACAAAATCAACACTGTGTTGAAGGCCATCATCGATCAAATAGCGGGTACATTACCTAGCGATACGGTTAAGAACCCAAAACTAGGGACTCATCCAGTTTTGTCTGCTCATTCTTACCCAACAGTAGACCCGCAATGCTCTTCTTACCCGTCCACCTCAATCAACACTATCAAAGCACATTTCATGGAGGCAACCATTCCCCAAACAAGCCTGCAGCAACCCGTAGTTGAAATCGAACCACAACAACCGGAGGAACCCGAACCAACTCTTAAAGGTGAATTCTAGGATTTACATCTTAACCTACCGGTTCTTGAAGTCCTAGCTCACGCTCCAATCTATAATGCTATATTAGATAAATACGTGAAGAGCTTAGAGCTAGGCAAAAACGGATCAACATTTGTGCAAGGTGAAGTACCTGCAAAAATAGAAGACCCCGGACTATTCACACTACCTTGTAGATTAAGGGACTCAAAACCTTTCGATACCTTGGCTAATCTAGGATCATGCATAAACATAATCCCACTTTACCTCTTCAAAAAACTTAACATCGGACTATTAGAGGAGATTGACCATATCTTTGGATTGGCTGACGGAACCAAATCCTACCTCGTTGGGATTGTGAAAGACGTAGAAGTCCACATAGGAAAACTAAAACTATTAAATGACTTCTACGTAATTGACATGAAGAAGGACCCCAAAACCCCTTTACTAGTAGGAAGATGATTCCTAGCTACTGCCAACGCAGTTATAGATTGTAGGATGGCCAAAATAGCGGCAGGAGAAGGAACCACTAGGTCGATATTCTGTGTAAAAGGAGTAGACTTAGGTGAGGGGAAGCACCTTATTGGACCACACCTGGAAAAAGAGAATCCTACAAACCACGACCTAGCTCGGATAGAATAGGCGCCCGAACCCCTTATTACGCTAGGAAGGACTTCTTAGACTGCGATTTGCCCAGAGAATGGGAAATTTCTATAGATGTTGAGCTTAATCCTTTTAAGGATACCTTAGTATTTAGGAGAATGGTAGAATTTCTAGGAGCCATACCTATTAACCTTAAGTGTAACAAGTGGGAATCAGAGGACCTAATTAAAAACCCAATTAACTAGGACAAACCACCCAAAAACAAAGATGGAGCATGGCATGCCAAGATTAGATTGATTGACCCCGATGGAGAGGAATTTACCAGAACCCTTCAATCAATCCCCACTATTAGGAAGCTCTCCGAAAGAGAAAGTCCAAGAGAGATCATCGACTTAGACCACTTCTACGACACTTGACGTGTGACTTCGAGTCTAGCTACAAGACTCGTTAATAAAGAAAAGCGCTTCTTGGGAGGCAACCCAATTTACTTTTCTCGCACATTAGGAGTGTCATGTGTGTTTTAATTCTTTATAGTTTGTTTTATTATGTTTGAACTATATTCTAATCATGTTTTGTTTGTCTTTAACCCCGTCTTAATTTCAATCAAAGGTATTTTGCAACAATAAGTGTAGGGGAATCTATCCGGTTTTTAGAACCAAGTTAAAACATGTTAAATAAATTGTTTAGATTAATTCGCGTTAGTTTTGAGTCATATGATTGAATTGTTAAATCTCAGGTTTTATACAACTATTTGTACAGGAACTAACTTATGGAATCAAGTGTAGGAAATTTCCCATAAAAAACAAAAATTTCGTTTTCACAGAACGTGGAGACGGCATCACGATTTATACGTGATGCCGTCACTACGACACCTGTGACGCGGTCACAAAAACCCCGACGGCGTCAAACACCCAGGTCTAGAAAACTTAAAGTTTTTAATTATTTTTGAAAATAAAACTTGCATAACATTTAATATATGTATTCTTCTGCTACAAACCTGCAAAACCTAATGAGTTTAACAATTCTCTCATCCTATCCTTACTGCTTTGTCGAGTCAACCCCAATTTCACATTGTATATTTGTCTATCGCACATTTTATGCTTGGTGTAGTTGTATTTGTCTTTGATTACATGTTATATTTGACGAGAAGAAGCTTGAAAGTTCTTAGAAAGTTTCATTGGATGATTCTTGGAGGACGATTTAACCAGTTATCGCATGTTTCTTCTCCATTATTGAGCAAACTAGGGGAGTACTAGTTTCTTTTCCTTGTTTTCTTTTCCCTTTATTCGTTTCTACGGGTACTTCTATAGAACATTGAGGACAATGTTCAACTTAAGTGTAGGGGGGAAATAAGCCTTAGAAACTATTCTTTCATTTGCCATTTGCTAGTTCTTTAAAATGATGGGTAATATATCAAAACATAGCATAAAAGGTAATTTTTACCCAAATTTAAAATTTTTTACCACACATACTGACAAAAACTAAGTATTAATAGCGTCTCATCGATAGGAATTTATATGACTAGCACAATAACCCTCAGAATTCCACCCCAAAAATGTAAGGTTCGCCTTTAGATCTTTAGGAATTCGGGTACCCATCATTGGTAACCCAAGATGATTTTATCTTTACCCGGTTCGATTTAAGGTTGATCTACAGGTGTGCATGTCTATTCTGTCGTTACGACCATGTATGCATTGCCTTGTTACCTTTTCAGGAATGTCTGGTGTTAGTTAAATTCATATAAGTGTACCGGTAGTGTATTAAATTCTAGAACTTGTTATTGTGATGCATCTCGACAGCGCATAGTAAGTATTAAGATTTGTTTAATAAGAGGCATTAGGATTATCTTATGTTTTAAACCTATAATTGTTATGATGGTCACATCGATCATGTAACTATCCCATACCCTTGCCATGCACTCACCTTTATTGTAGGATACCCCTAGTACAACTCTCTGAGCCTATCCTTTTTCATGGTTCTTGTAACTTTCTGGTGGATTCCAAATTATTAATAAAGAGCATTGTTAACCCTGAAACCAATCATTACACCCAAAAAACCTTAGCCTACCTTGTATGTACTCACCTTTAGTACATTATTGTGTTTAACCCAAGTTAATTATTAAGTACACGGTTGCTAGGTCCTTATCCTTGTAAATACTATTTTGGGATGATTAGGATTCATGGTAGTATTTATTTCGCAGAAGAATGGGGAAGAAAAGTTAAGTCAATACCCCCATATATTTGTTAGATGATCTCCATGTTATTTTGATCCACATCAAATAGGGTCATTGGGTAGATTGTAAATATCGAGCATGTAAAAGCTCAAGTGTAAGGGTACGTATTATAAACCCTATGTGATGTATTATGTTATTAAAAAAAATGAGAAAAGAAAAAGAAAGAGATTGATGTAGAGTTATGTAGAGTTTGTAAATCTTTGTCCGAGTCTTAGCTTAGCAACCATACCAAAGTGTATTCGTATAAATAATTAGCTAACCCTTCTACTCTAAATTCACCCAAAGCCACCCAAATGTATCCCATCAATTTTCATTTCCATTATATGTTATCTTACACCTACACCCCACAACCCTTTAAAAGACCTCTTAGATAGTAATGAATAATGCTTGCACCTAGCAGTGGAGGTTTGATCCTTTACCAAGCTTATGGTAATTTGTATGCTATGACAGGTAATGAGTGTTGATTTATCGTTTCCCCCTTATGTTATAATTTATTATACATCTGGGTGAAAGAGAGAATCCTAAACACTTATGTGAGGTGCTAGTGTATACTTTCTGTGCCTTTAATTACGAGGTCTAGAAGGTTGTGTTGTAAAATACTTTTAAAGAATAGGTAAAATGACCCCTCATATTGTTATTGTCTAGATAGAAAAGCCCATTTGCTTGAGGACAAGCAAATCACAAGTGTAGGGGTATTTGATGAGGTGTCATTTTATACACTTTTTCGGGATCGTTTAAAAACGCCCTAAATCGTGGTATTTATGGCCCAAAATAAGTACATAATGTTCCTTTTTAGTATTTTCTCATTTGTAAGGCTTTAGAGGAACTACATGTGACTTGACTCATTTGGAGAAGAAACGAACAATTACTAACGGACCCTACACCAACATTGCACAAGAATTACTCTACAGTGGCTAGAGACGATAAGCGTCACAAATACAATGTGACGCCGTCACAACGAAGATCAAGATGGCGTCAAAGCACACGACCCAACCTATTATCTCGAATATTCTCTTTCATGACGGCGTCACGATTAAAACGCAACGCCGTCACAACGATTTTCCTATATATACAAACCTGAATTTAGGGTTTTGAGTGTGTAACTTTAAAATAAAAAGAGGGTATGAACCCTAGTTTGTTTAGCAGTTGTTAAGGACGAATTTAGGGCCTTAAAACCCTATTGTACTTCCTCCAACTCATGTTTTAATCAAGTAAGGTTTATTTAATCATTCAATATGTCTATGTGTTGTTTGATTCATCTATGTTCTTGCTTTATCTATAACATGCTTGGCTAAACCTCCTATTGTGTTTATTTATGATTGTATGAAACCTAGAATGTAGATCTTAGTGGTGTTGCTTCTTGTGATGGATGTGCATGTTAGGCTCTAGAAAACTAGCTTTTGTCTGTATCGCTGTTGATATGTCTAGGGAAACATGATTGTGTAAAAAGGATACCATCGGGTAACAGTCTTCATACTACCTTGCCCCTAATATGGTTGATCTACTTTTAATATATTTCACATGCACTTAGTGTACTCCTAGGCCCTATTGTAATAAGTCTCATACTACCCCTTTAACTTGTGCGTTGCTCTAGCGGAATACTAAGTAGACGGCGGGTTCGTGTAATTCGTTCATGACTTAGGAAATAATTACACAGATCATTACAATGGTGACAAAGCAACAACACTAAGAGAAGCAATATAGGGAGTAATACATGATTATATAAACACAATCTTTTATCTTATTGTTATCACCAGTAGTGTAGATTATATTTAGTTACATGAGCTAAACCCAAATCCACCTTACCAGATTATATGAATTACCTTGCATTCTATAAAAGAAATAAAAATACAAAAATAATCTTCTTTCAACCCTTAGAATTCTGTTAGACCGTGATCAAGCCTTCCCAACCTATTCCTCTAGAGAACGATAACAACCCTCGAGTCTTGCCTATACTACTACTACAACAGTTAGGTACTATGCCTAGGGAGTTGTAAAACTTCTTGTTGAAGTCCTACGACGACCGCATCAAGTTTTTGGCGCCGCTGCCGGGGAATAGTTAGGTTTTGATCATAGTTTAACTTAGTTCTACTCGCTTGAATCCTTTCAAGTGAGACTTTAATTTCCGCATATTAGCTTTCTCGTAGTTTATCTTTTCTTTGTGTTAATTGTTTCGTAACCCATTCTCGTCAACCTCCATGGGAGACGAGAATCCTATCTGTACTCTAGGAGACTACTCCAAACCTAGCCACGAAGATTACAAGAATACCATCGAGCTCCCCGTAGGGAACAACGTGGTACCTCTTCGATCCGGCACTATCCGGTTAGTGCAAAACGAATGCTCATTCCACGGACTTCGGTCTGAGGATTGATTTAAGCAAAATAGGATATATAATATATACCTAAAATACCTAATTATCAATAATAGTATAAGATAAGTATTCCGTGAGGATTCTAGAAGATTACTTTTATCCAAAGTAAAATTCAAAACCTTCCCGAGTCGTATCCCGACGAGGTGCGAATTGAAAATCGATGTTAAGTTCGTGATCGCGTGATTGAATATTTTAAGAATTTGATTTGGTTTTCTATTTCTACAAATATAAATGCAAAGACACGTAAAGGCAAGCAATAATTAAAGCAAGTAAAGATTTAAACGTAAAAATGTAAACGGGAAATTAAAAACGCGACATTTAAGCAAATAATTCAAATTTTAACCCTAAAAATATTTTTTTATTTTTTATAAATCCTAAATGACTAAAAATAATTTTCAGAAAAAGAATTATATTTTTTTGATTTTTATTTTATTTAATATGAATTAAAAACGGATTTAATCTAATTAAATCATTAAAAATAGTAAACTAAATTATAAAAATCTGAAAAATTCATGAAAAGTATTTTGACCAAGTCTAAACCTAAGAAAAATAAAACGGCAAAATAAGTAAAACAACCTTAAATAATAAATGTTGCAAGTAAAAACTGAAAAAGACCCAAGGGCAGATGGTTAAGTGTGTGTGGTGTTGAGGCGTTGGCTAGGGAAGGGGAGGTCACAGGTTCGACCCCTGTGACCTCTCTTTTTATGAAACTTTTTATTTTTTTTATTTTTCTTTTTGAAAAGCTAAACAACATGTAAATAAGCAAATTTACTAAAGGGACCTATTATTGAAACTTAATAATAAGCTCAGAAAAAGCTAAGAAAGATGACAGTTTAGCTTAACAAGTCTAATGACTTTTAAGCTAAACTGTTTTGGCATTACGGGCACAATAAGCTAAGAGAAATGCAAATAAGCTAAAAACAACCATAACCCTAAACTTAATAAGCACAAAGGAACCAAAATAAGCAAAGCCTAAAAGCTAAAAAGCACTCTAAAAAGCTATAAGACAACAGACTTTAAAAGAGGTTTAAATGACCTTTTGACAGAATTTAGACTAAGTTTTAAGACTCAATAAGCAAAAAGGAAAAGTTAAAAACTTAAAACAGGTAGAGGACTAGTCTCAAAGAACCCAAATAAGCCAAAGATAAGCTAACTTAGGCAAAGAAATAAGTTGGAAAATGGAACTAAAATGGACAGTTTACTCTAACTATTTTTGGAATTTTTGTAAAATAACACTACTTGCAGGCTTATATTTGAGACTCAAAAAGGATTCTAAAAACTCAAAATAAATGTAAAACATACCATTTTAAGCTAAATTAAAACAAAATGTTATCAAAGATAAGCTAGACTTAAGCTACATTCTGATCTGCATAATGTGACATTTAAAAACAAACATGAACTTGACTGTTTTAACCTAAGATGAGTAAATTGCATTTCCTAATTACCAATGACCCAAGACAGATTTGTAAAAATGCAAATGCAACTGAATTAAGCATAAAAACCACCACTTGAGGACCTTTTTAGAGAATCTATCAAATAAGTAGCTTGGCTTAATTTTAGAACTAGCATACATATAAAATGATAAAACCAGCTTGAAAAATGAAAACTACTTAATCAAAGTTGATAACAACTAGCATTAAGACTGAATTAGAGCTTAAGGAAATTGACTTAAAAACCTAAAACAGTTATGAACCATTTTAAACCTATTTGAAATCTTATCCCAAACACTCCCTAAAAATCTAGATTTTGGAAAACAGGTAAAGCACTAAGTATATAAAAGACAAATAAGCAAACATTTAATAGAAATAAGCACTTATTTAAGAGATAAGTAATTAAGCAGTTTTAACTAAAAAATGGACATAAAATATGAAAACTAATCCTAATGACATATAAGCTATAAGCTGATCATATAAAGCTATAAAAGAACATATTAAGCAACATTAAGCAAAAAAATGTCATTTTGATTTTTATTATATGTAAACCTTGCTATTTATAGAAACCTGCTATTTATAGAAACATGCTATTTATGGAAACTTACTATATATAGAAACCTGCTATTTTTGGAAAGTCTATTTTTAGAAAGTCTATTTTTGGAAAGTTTAATTATGGAAACTTATTAAATCAGGAAAGTTATCATTTATGGAAAGTTAATTAAGGAAAGTCTATTTTTGGAAACTTACTATAATTGTAAGATGCTTATTTTTTTTTTTGGAAAGTACCCAATATAACATGAATACTAATCATGAAAAAACAATACTAATCATGAATATGTTAATCATGGGACGTACTAATCAAGGAAATTTCATGATAATTATAGAAAGTTACTAAAATAGAAAGTACAAAAAATGGAAAGTACCTTAAATCATGAACAAGTAACTTATATATGTCCTGTTAAAACATGTAGATCGCCATTAAGCAGGATTAGCTTCATCTTTCTTATCATCTCTTTCCGTTACTGCTGGAAATAAGGTACTGATATTCCGTCCTTTCAGTAAGGACAATTCTTGCTTTTTCATGATTCATCCCCAGAACATGCTTATTGCATTCCCCTTTTTTATGTCTTTTTGCCATGATCTCCTTACATTGTTGATTCATGACTTATTCTATTGCCCGTGGCTATATATATTTATGCTTGACCATATTACTATGACTTTCCACTTGTCATGGATTTGGTACCAGGACAGTGACAATGAGGCACTGTGTCTCGAATCTGTCGCGTTGAGAGTGATTTCACGCGGCGTCCTTTCTTGTTATACGTAATCAATTTCATTGTTTGGCCATTTTTTTCAGGCGGCGTATGGGTGCATCCTAGTGTACATGTTTAACCAAGTTCATGGTGATTGGTTGGTGTGTGCTTACATCCATCAATTGGAGCTGATCCCTCCACCCCCACCAATATTATTATAAGAGGTCACCCCTCTATTACTGTTGAGGCAGACCCTCTATTATATTGCATGTATTTCACGACATTATTATTATGACATGTTTGTATGATATGAACTCGTGGGCTCCTTATTTTTATGTTTATAACCATCATGATATTTCATGACTCCTTTACTTCGTTATTACCACTGATTTTACTGTTTTTTTCTATCTTCATGCGCATTTCTCCAGGTTTCCTCATGACTCTTTTGATATTTCCGCTACTTTGTATATACTATCCAGGATTCATACTTATTGATTGCATTGTTTATCATATCGTTCATCTGAGCGTTCATGCTCAGCCGTATTTATTTCTCTTCTTTTTACGGCAGGTATCTAGAGGGAGAATTGGGAATGTGAGAGTGTGTGTTGGAAAGTGACCTATTTGCTTCCTTTCTTTTATATTGCAGACATTTTGATGTGCTATACTATCTTGGAAACATGTTTCGTCCTTTAGAATTCTATTACGTTATTCATGTTGAATTCATAAATTGAGGAGCGATGTTTGTTTCCGCTATCCACCTTGTCTATGTTATCATTTATGTCTTATTGCCTGTATTATGCTTTGATATGACACCATGATATGACGTTTCCGGCCTCCCTTGCAGAGTGGGTCGTTACATAAGGAAAGGGATAAAGGAAAGCGAAAAGTAAACTCGAAAAACAAGAAAATCATTAAAGTATCGGACCCAAGGTATGGAGAACAGTACTACATAACTTCTCTGAAAACTCTGGAGTAGAAAACGATTACTATCTGCGAATCATGTATGTGTAAGATACGTCCGGATAATACCATCGTTATCCATCTCAACCTGTAAGAATATCTTTGGGTATTAAGCCTTAGAAAGAGGGCTAATCTCAAGTTCCCATCATAACCCGAGCAATTCACCCACCATTCAACCACCTACTCAAAGAAACCCTCCCTTTATGAATAACGGCCCCTTTGAATGTGACCCCTCTTCCCACTGCTCGTTTACATTCATAGATAGCAACCATGTGTTTGATCCGGGAGGAAAGACACACGGATTTTCTTTGAAAGAAAGTCATGGGTTGCAATTTCGAAATCCCTAGAACAACAAGGGCCCAAACTGAAAAATTGCCCGTGACGCCATCACGTCGATCCGGGTCCAAAACTCATAAAACCCTTCTCAATTTCCTTTCTTCCTTCACACTCACAAAACAGCCACCAACCATCTCAATCAAGCCCCAACTCGATTTCTTACCATTCTACCGTATATTCATCTTAAAATCGGTAAGTAAATCATTCATTCTACTCTTGCGATTTCATTTGTTTCCTATCTGCTTTAGTTATTGATTCCCCTAATTTGATCCATACCCAATTAATTGGAATTAGGAACAATTAGACACCAATCTATTAAGTTTGTTGTTACCTTAAGTATTGAATCATCTGAAATCAACACTTTTGCAAAAACAACTCGAAACTAGGATTGATGAACCTAATTTTTTGAAATCCTAATGTGGGGCTGAAGATAAGGGGGTGTTTGGGAACATGTTTATCGGAAATTAGTTAGTTTTCCTCCTAAAAAATATTTTTTGAAACTGTGTCCACTATTGACGACGTCACATGTTAATGGTGACACCCTCTCCACCATTTTGAACAGATACTCAGCTTTAATTCTCACTCTCTAACTTCTCTGTTTCTTTTTATTCCAATTCAATATGAATGAGAGAGAGCCTAGAAGCAATAGGGGGACATGCCTCCTTTATACAACAATGAAACAAATGGAAGAAGTGTCCGCAAATTCGGTATTGTTTGATAACGAGGATAATCAAATGACCTACAACACCCTCACGGAAGCTCTATCACTCCAGGGGATGTTGTGGATGGATTGGGAATTTCCTCTCCACAAGGGTTTGCATCTGTCATTTTCTTTGACTCTATTCAACATCGACCCTTTCTCTGGACCACAATATGCTTATTACTTTTCCAAAATCATGAGGGCTAATTTTCCTACGAGCTTGCTCGCGAAGTCTTTGGCTCATTTTAAGTTTAGATGCCACCCCTTGTAGGTATGACCCTCTACACAAGGGCGTCAAATTTAGATTGGGAGGAATGGAAAGGGAAATGCACCTTCTTGAGTTTGTATGGAGGGTTGGTCTATACTCTGAGAGGGAGTCCCGAGAGGTTGCAACACTTAGTGGTTTAAGAAATGCGGTAACGATTAATGCCACTCATTTTACTCATTGTTTTGAACTACTATTGGTGATGGCGGTTATCTATGTGGGAACACTAAATCAAAATCTATTAGGATTTTAAGGATCAGGCTTGCTCATCTTTGCCTCAAAATGACCATCACGGGAAGGAAGGAAACCACCCAACGTGTCACCGAAATTGATCTATTCTACCTCTATTGCATCTTTGGGGATGAGATTGTTTGCATTATTCCTTATTGGCTTGCTAAATACCTAAAGAGCGTAAAGGAAAAAAGTGTGATTTTCGGGGGGATGTTTATGACAAGGATAGCTTGGTCTTTTGGTTTGCTCACCAATGAATTGGTAAGTGTGTTGAACCATGAACCCCTTTTCTATGTTTATAGAAAAACATCATTGATTAAGATGGGGGTTATCATGGAACTCCATGAGGGTGAGTGTTGTTGGCCAGCTACTAGAGAAGTTGCGGGGGAGGGTGGAGGTGATGATGAGGAAGGCGATGGAGAGGGGGGAAACGAAGTGATTGGGGGCTCCAGGGACATCTACCGCAACATGAGCCAAGGTGAATGGCAAGTCCATCAAGCATAATGGATGGGTCAACAAGACGAGCGATAGGAAGAGGACTTAATTCACCCGTTAGGCCAAAATATGTAGAGAAGGTTAGGATTAATGAGACACACCATTTAGAGCATGTAATTCAATAGCTAATTTTTCAGCATCTGACCCCTTCTCACAATAATTATGTGTACCGTTACTATCACCCGCACTTGAACTCAAGTGTAGGGGAACCCTCCCCTTTATTTGTTAAATAAGGGTAGAGTCAGGCTCGTGACTCGAACAAAAACAAGTGCTTCCTGGGAGGCAACCTAATATTTACTTTTCTCGCACATCTAGGAGTGTCATGTATGTTTTAATTCTTTATAGTTTGTTTTACTATGTTTGAATTATCTTGTAATCATGCTTTGCATTGTCTTTAACCTCGTCTTAATTTTAATCAAAGGTATTTTGCAAACAATAAGTGTAGGGGAATTTATCCGGCTTTTGAGCCAAATTCAAACATATTAAATGAATTATTTAGATTAATTCGCGTCAGTATCGAGTCATATGATTAAATTGTTAATTCTCAGGTTTTATATAACAATTTATACAGAAACTAACTTATGGAATCAAGTGTAGGAATTTTTTCATCAAAAAAAAAATTTCGTTTTCACAGACGCTGGAGACGGCGTCACGATTAACACTTGTCGCCGTCACCACGACACCTGTGACGGTGTCACACCAATCCCGACGGCGTTAAACGCCCAGGTTCATAAAACTTAAAAGTTTTTTAATTATTTTTGAAAATGAAACTTGTGCAACATTTAATATAAGTATTCTTCTGTATAAACCTAAAAAACCTGATAAGTTTAACAATTCTTTCATCCTATCTAACGAGTCGAACCCTAAATTCATATTGTATATTGGTAAATAGCACACTTTATGCTTGGTATAGTTTTCTCTGTCTTTGATTACAGGTTATATTTGATGAGAAGAAGCTTGGAAGTTCTTAGGAAGTTTCATTAGATGATTCTCGGAGGAAGATCTAACCAATTATCGCATGTTTCTTCTCCATTATTAAGTAAACCAGGGGAGTACTAGTTTCTTTTCCTTGTTTTCTTTTCCCTTTATCTATTTTAACGGGTACTTCCAGAGAATATTGGGGACAATGATCAAAATAAGTGTAGGGGGAAATAAGCCTTAGAAACTATTCTTTCATTTTTCATTTGCTTTGTCCTTAAAAAGATAGGTAATATATCGAAACATAGCTTAAAAGGGTGATTTTTACCAAAATTTAATTTTTTTTACGACACATACCAACGAAAACCGAGTATTACTAGCATCCAATAGATAGGAATTTATATGACTAGCACAATAACCCTTAAAATTCCACCCCAAAAATGTGAGGTTCGCCTTTAGATCTTTAGGAATTCGGGTACCTATCGTCGGTAACCCAAGATGATTTTATCTTTACCCGGTTCGAGTTAAGGAGTGAGCAGTCACATGTGTCTATTCCGTCGTTACGGATGTGTACGTGTGGTCTTCGTCGCCTTTTCTGGAATGTCTGGTGTTAGTAAAATTCATATGAGTGTACCGGTAGCATATTAAATTCTAGAACTTGTTTTAGTGATGCATCCCGAGACCGCATAAGTAAGTATTAGGATTTGCTTGATAAGAGGCATTAGGATTAACCCATGTTTTAAACTTGTAATTGTTATGATGGTCACACCGATCATATAACTATCCCACACCCTTGCCATGCACTCACCTTTAGTGCAGGATACCCTAGTACAACCCTCCGAGCCTATCCTTTTTCACGGTTCTCGTAATTTTCTGGTTAATCCAGACTATTAATGAAGAGCATTGACACCCTTAAACCAATCGTTACACCCAAAAAGCCTTAGCCTACCTTATATGTACTCACCTTTAGTACATTATTGTGTTTAACCCAAGTTAATTATTGAGTACACGGTTGCTAAGTCCTTATCCTTGTAAATACAGTTTTGGGATGATTGGAATTCATGGTAGTATTTATTTCGCGGAAGAATGGGGAAGAAAAGTTAAGTCAATACCCCCATATGTTTGTCAAATGATATCCATGTTATTTTGATCCACCTCAAATTGGGTTAATAGTTAGATCGTATATTGCTCAAGTGTAGGGGTACGTGTTATAAACCCCACGTGATGTATTATGTTATTCAAAAAAAAGAGAAAAGAAAAAGAAAAAGATTGATGTAGAGTTGTGTAGAGTTTGTATATCTTCATCCGAGTCTTGGCTTAGCAACCAAACCAAAGTGTATTCGTATAAATAATCAGCTAACCCTTCTACTCCAAATTCACCCAAAGCCACCCAAATGTATCCCATCCATTTTCGTTTCCATTATATGTTATCTTACACCCACATCCCACAACTTTTTAAAAAGACCTCTTAGATAGTAATGATTAATACTTGCACCTAGCGGTGGAGGTTTGATCCTTTACCAAGCCTATGGTAATTTATATGCTATGACAGGTAATGAGTGTTGATTTTC
>BQNB010101111.1:0-24550 GCA_026074375.1 Tanacetum coccineum | reverse complement strand
TAGTCTAACAGTATAAAAAAATATTTTCTGTTTTTTAAAAATTAGTTTAAGTCTTTTAGTTTAAGAAATTTCCATTTTGAGTTTTTATAGTTTTAATTTGTCATTTTTAGTTAATTAATTAGTTAGTAAAATTTTAGTTATTAATTAGTTTATAATTGTTTTAAATGTCGTTAGAATTTTAAGTTGCCTTTATTTCTAGTTTAACATGCCTTTGTGTGCTTTCCCTTTGCGTTATTAGATTTAGAATTGAAAATCCAAAATATCGATTATTCAAGCACGCAATTACGAACTGAAACAAGATTTTCAAATTCACGTTTCGTTGGGAAAACGACTCGGGAACGATTTGAATTTTATCCTTTCCTAAGGATAGTTTCTAATCGATACTTTCCGAAAATATATTTTATTAGTAATTAGCTTATTACACTTTCACAAGAGTGATTTGCTTAAGTTGCTTATATTATATATATACTATTTGAGACGAGTCAATAAACAAACCAAACTTCATTTCCCTTCATAAAGGGTACCAAAAGATTAGCAGTGTTATCCAACCAGTACCATACACCTACATAAGCTTATAGGTTGTTATAAAAATATTAGTTGTTTGTACTTCTACACAAAAGATCAAATTTACATAAACTGAATGATCAAATGGTTTGATCAGTTATCACTTGATCAATTTCCTCATGTTCCAAGCTTTCTTTTCCCTTTGATCTCCTGATTTGAAACACTTCCATATGTTGGTTTCCTTACTCCAAATGTCTTGTTCACAATACAATTCCAGGTATGCACATTTGCAAGGCCAATTATACAATTCTTTATAGCAACAAGACTTTAAACAATAAATGGTTTAAGTGGATTCTTTGGAGTTGAAACATCCTTAGACTTAGAAGCTATTGACTTAGAAACAGTTGACATAGAAGCTTTAGCCTTGGAAGCTGTTGACTTGGAAAAATTAAATTCAGGAATTTCCTCATCAGTTGAATCATCATACCATTTCAGCAACTATTTGGATGTGCCTTTACTAGAAGCTATGTCATCAGAACATGCCTTCGAAGCTTTTGATGCTTTTGCCCTTAAAGCTTTTGACTTAGAAGCATTTGAAGTTGTTGCGTTTGAAGCATTTGAACCTTTTGACTTAGAAGCATTTAAAGCTCTTGACTTTGAAATTGAAGCTTTTTAATTTGACAACCAAGAAAGTTCTTCATCACTGGATGATTCAATAAAAAATATCACTATCTATATCATCATCATCACTGGATGAATCAGTGTCTGAGAAAGGGATATCACCTATTAGCATAATTTCTTCCTCACTTGAAAGTTCTTCATCACTAGTTAGTTATTCATCACTTGAAACCTCATAATCACTTGATGATATTACAGTTACTTTTACAAAACATAACAATGCAACATACCAAAATACACAACAAAATATAACAATGAAACATGATACATTTAACCAATTCAAACTATGTGATGTGCTGTCGTGTAGGTGTTATTTTATGAATCAAGTTTTACTATTTATATTTTGCCGACTTTACCTAAAACAACACTTTAACGGGCAGTGTACCCGGTTGGTGGTAGTTTCGTGGTAAGTAGGGTGCCGATTACTAAGAGCATGAAACACTTTCAATTTATTAATACTTTGGTTTTTCTAATCTAAGTTAGTCTAATCTATACTAAACCTATGCTAAACCTATGTTAATCCTAAATCTAATGGATAAGGAGGGTTTTCAGTCTGAGAGACTAGCACGGGTTTGGTGGTGACTAAAACCAATTCAAAACACTAAAACACACGCAAGCAAATTAACAGAAAATAAAAGAGCGGTCTAGCCAAATGTAAGAAAACTGTATTAACCATTATTAATCTAACCAGAACGTTGGTTTGTTTATTTAGTGCAATGATTACTTATCTCGAGGTGGCATATCATTCTTAAGATTAAGGCGGTACTTCTTCCTTAAACCTAGACACGTAGAATTCTGTCACAATTAAACGCATCCGCATAAAACATCCTTATTTGCTAGTTATAATCTATCTTAGGGATTAAAGCAATGGTGATCTTGTTAAACCCTAGCTCGTGGAGACTTTACCCACTTACTGTTTAATGGCAATTCATACACTAGTAGTCCACTAACCAAGTCTTTACCAATTAATCGAGAACGTACTCGTTAATCCCAAGGTCACATGTTGCTCCAACTAAGCTCACAATCTAAGGGCAAAGACAGGTCATTATTTGTGATCCTATTGGTCTAGATGTATAAATCACTATATGGAGAGCTATCTTGGCATTTAGATTACTTGGTCCGTATCACTAGATCCAGTTGAAGGATAGGTCGCATACAAAAGCACGTAAACAAGTATAAATTGATAAACATAAACAAACAATCAATGATAAATTAAGCAATCAAGATAAACAAACCAAACATTAAGATCTTCATAATAATGGCTAATACCCAAAGGTATTAGCCTTCAAACGTCATAATTAATACAAAAGTAATGATTTAGCCAAGGTAAACTAACCGAGTTAATGCATTATAACCAAAAACTTAATGATTACATAGAGTAACAGGAAATTACACCATACACCTACGAAAATTAAACTGTTCAAGACCTCTTCGGCTCTTCTAAAAAAAAAATCGACTTTAAATTTAGGTATCGAAATATGATTTAGCACACATTAAAACTCGTTTTGAGATTTCTATTTATAGGTCTGAATATGGTCGATACGGCATATCGGGTGTTCTTGGAGTAGGGACCATGTTTTATATCTTCAGAAATATTTATTTCCATATGGCTTAAATAACGTGTATTGGTCATCCTTGATACGGGTATTGGATCTTTTTTCTTTGTGGTCGTTGGTGAGTGCAGCCACAGATACTCGTATCTTCCTGATGGATACGTGTATTGGTTTGTCCAAAACATAAACCTTAAAAGATATCTTCATTTAAGCTCCAGAAAGCGTGCCTATTAATAACATACACCAAGTACTCTAATTACTGCAATTCTCAAATACAAAGAAAACATCAAGTAAAAAATTCTTTGCAATAATAACCAAAATGGTTAATTACATGATATAAAGATGCTAAAAAATAGACGTTATTAGATTTCATCAAAATATCCCCTACATAGAAACCTACTTGTCCTCAAGTTAGGCCATTAGAAGTTTTACAAAAATGTATCCCTAAGTATTTTTCTGTTTAAGCATTATGTTGATCAATTACAAGTACACAACAAACACCTCACGAAATAGAAGATGAAATAACTCACCAAACACCTCACGAAAAATAGAAGATGAAACACTCAAGTCACTCAACTAATCTATGTGGTAACATGTAACTAATTCGCTCAATTGCTCGGTCGTGACGAGTATTCTATCATAGGCTTGGCAAGGATACGCATCTCCACCACTAGAGCTAAGGAGTAACAAGTTTATAAAGGTAAAATGAGTTTTTATAATAAGGCTTATGGTTGATCATTCTACAATCTTTCATCAAAAGTACCACACCAATAAGGCAGCTGAAACACACATACATGGCCGTAACGACGGAATAGACATGTGTGTTCGATCACATCCTCATTCGAGTTTAACCAAGGGTTAGGACGAAGAATGATATAGGGTAGGGATCTTATAACTTTCACCAATAGTAATAAACCAACAAGGCAGCCGAGACATGCATACATGGCCGTAACGACGGAATAGACATGCATGCTCGTACACATCCTCATTCGCGTAAAACCCAATGTTAATGATTAGGAAAGGGAAATAAATTGTTGTTAAATAAAATTTATGATATAAATAGACTAGGTCCAAGATATAAGTTGCTAGACACTTTTTCCCGACCGTTACCATGATAAAGACACAACTATATACAAACGTCTTGATCATTGATCAAAAACAACAACCTAAGTTGGCGTTCTCGTAACGGTCAACTTCCCAATCATCCCATACTTTACGTACTTTTACAAGACAAGTGGCGATATCTACCACTTTATACAAAACTTTACATCATTGACTTATAAGATGAATCAACAAATAATTGATCCTTGATATAATTCCTTCGGTCATGCTTTTGCGAAACGATTATCTCCAAACTTTCCTCCTCTTTTTTTGTTGCGATTTTTCTAAAAAAAATTTTGATTTTTTTTAAATTTTTTGAAACTATACTACGAAACTCGGTGTAATTTCACCATCTTCACGATCATAATAATTTCGGATAATTCCTTCGGTAATTCTTCATTCTTCGGACGTACCAATAATTACGTTGATAGTAAAAATACATGAGTTTTGACTACTTTATACATTCCCATTTGCAATGTGAAAATTTATTCCCAACCATACCAAAGATAGAAAATTGACACAAGACTCGGGAAATAGATACTTTACACTTTAAGCAACTAGCAACCGATAAATGGACTTAATCTAACAGGGTAGACTAAGGTGTAAAGGTGTAACGAAACAAACATAGTTGGTGTAATTCCTAAAGTATTGGCTCTTGGTTTTTCTAGGGGTATCTTACTCTTAAGATGAGAGTAAACAAAGGGTTTATACGAGGATTTAACTAACCAGTGTAGTTAGTTAATAAAAACAACCAAGTATAGTCTTATGGGTGAACTCCTAAAAATTTATACCAATATAATCAAGTTACTCCATCCAGAATCCATAGTACTCATTAAATTGTGGTCTCGAATGATATACCAAGCCAGTTCTAAAGTCTACAACATCACCGCACACTCAATTTTGTGGAAATTGGGAACACATTTAGAAACGGATAAGGTTAAATCCTCACAATAATCTAATAAGGTTATTGAGTGTCGGTATGTACAAGTAATTTCACAAAACATGCTTGATTTGCTTGATTTTTTTTTTAATTTGAGCATAATTTAAGCATTTTAATGTGAAAACTAGGACAAGTGTACATTCTAATTCCCATCCCCCCACTTGAATTATACAACGTCCTCGTTGTATAGATAAAATATTAAAAACGGGAATTAAAAGAATTATAATGAGAAACTCCCTTGATGTTTTGCTTGGTAGATTCTCCATGTAGGTTTATGAGCAAGATTGTATTGAACAGCCGTCTTGAAGTTTCAAGAGTCCAACACTTCAAAATTTTCAGATCGTAGATTCTCCACCAACATTGTCAATTTCTTTTCTTTTAGCGAGGTCCTGTGCAAATTATAGGAAAAACGATGCATTCCTATCTTGGTACCTACGATTAATTTAAACTAAACTAAATACTAAATAAGGGTCAGTTTGTCAAATACGCCGTATCATGTGCATGAATATGCCGTATTGCCAGAACTAACAATAATGTTTTAAAGTGCATAAAAATAAAGGAGTGATAACGTCCAGACATTCAACACGCCGTATGGTATGGAGTGGAGATGCCGTATTGATGTCTGGGAAGACAGACTCGATAAAAATAAATAACATTCCGGGTTGTCTCATGGGAAGCACTTTTGTTTACAACGAAGTCTTTAAGTTAGACTTTTCTTCAGCTTCTTTTCATTCCATCTCATGCACGCTTATGTGCCCGCGTGTGAGCCATTCTTTTATCTTCGCATCTTGGAAATATTCGGGTCTTAAGTTCAAGACTCCTTTGTAGAACCCCTTAAACTTTTGATATGAGTGCGAGGTTCCATTCATCTTATCCACTTCACTTACCTTCAATAATGGTGGGATCTTGTTGCATTGTTGATTAGTGTTGTGTTTAAACCTCGAATGTGATCGCACTATTTGGTAAGTAACTTCCTCATTACCATTGTGAATGGTAATCATTTCTTTAAACCATTTTGCATTAATCCCAACTTCTCTTAAAAACGGTTTGCCAAAAATAACATCGCCCATTCCTTCATCACGATAAGCATCCATATCTTCTAAAACTACCAAATCTGTTAAGATAGAAAAAGTTCCAACAAGGATAAGTATGTTAATTAAGGCTCCAACTACATTATTTCCCTTGTATTCCAACTTGTCCTTCATTATAGAGTTATGAAACTTTTAGACATCACATTGACATACAATATAAGGAAAAAAATTAGCGTGTACAAATTCAAAACCTATCATGCAAGAGAACTTCAAGTTGTAGGCACAATCAATACGGATCTTCTTATCATAGTCGTAATCACTAGGATATCCAAAATTTTTGCTAACTATTCTAGCATCATTCCTAGCTCTAAATTCCCCAACTACCTCACCCTCCTCAATGGTGGACATTAAATCATCAACTTGATTTCTCCTAAGCTATAATGGTACATTAAGATCGTTTAGTTCTATGTAATCCCTAAAGAAAGGGTCTAATGATCTATTCAACACCAAAGTCTCTCCCATTAGCCTAGCTTCTAAATCAAGTTTCATTCTTTCTCTCAAACTTAACATGTAGACCCTCTTAATTAAACTACTAGCAGGTTTAACACTTTTGAAAATTATTTTCTCTTCCCCAACTCTCAAAGTAATCTTCCTTTTGAAAACATCAATCTTAGCATGGGCGATAGAGAAAAATGGTCTTCCGAGGATCAAGGGCACTTTGATATCCTCGGGCATATCAAGAATTATAAAATCTACAGGGAAAACAAATTTTCCAATACCTACTAGCACGTTTTCAGCAATTCCTTTTGGATATTTCACAGTCTTATCTGCTAATTCAACTGTCAACTTAGTGTGAGCTAATTCGCCTAAACCTAAGTTAAGGTAGGTCGAGAGAGGCATACCACTTACGCTAGCTCCTAAGTCAGCAAGGGCATTATTAAAGCAAACATTATTAATAAAGCAAGGTAAAGTGAAACACCCTAGGTCTTTCTCCTTTGTGGGTATGGAATTATTGATATGTGAAGCTTCAGAGTAAGCTTCTGAGAATTTTGGTCCATATGATCCCTTATTTTCTTCACAGTAGTAACCATTCAAATGACTTTGAAATGGAATTGTCATTTGTTTTGTCTCGTACATCAGTGTACGGTTCTGTCCAGTGGATACGGCGTATTGGGAGGATCCCATACGGCGTATCGGGAATGAATCAGCTTTAATAATAGTCGAGATTGACTTGACTTGATCTCTCGGGTTCACTTTAGTAGAGCTCGATAAACTTCCAAATCCTCTTTCATGTAGGACCTTGCTCATTTGCTCTATTTGGATCTCCAAAGTTTTAATTGATGCTCCTTGGTTCCTTATGGCAGCATCCGTTGAAGCTCAGATCTCTTTGATCAAATTAGAGTTCTCCTCATGTCTTTTTGCCGATTCAATCATAAACTTGCTTAGGGTATCTTTCATGGATTGCCTTTGTTCTTGGTATGAAGGATTTGCATTGTTCCTTTGGTAGAATCCTGGAGTTGTTGCTCTATATTCCCTTCTTTGAAAAGGTGCACCAAATTGTGTGTAGTAAGCTTCTTTGAGGGTTTTCCCTTCTTCCTTAAGTGGACAATATTTGGTGTAGTGGGGACCTTTACATTGTTCACATCCTACTTGAGCAACATAAACTTTTTCATTCACTTTCTTGATTTCTCTTCCAAGATTGTTGAGTTGTGCTTGTATGGCTGCTAATCCGGCAGAAGTTTCAGTACTTTTGGTCCTTGATGTTCCATTGTGCCATTTTTGAGAATATTCAGCCATTTCTTGAATGGCTACTTTCGCATCAGCAACAGTCTTTGATGGTATGGCTCCTCTTGAATCAAGAATTTGCCTAGTTAGAACATCCAATCCATTATAGAACAAGACTACTTCCTGCATCTTTGTTAAATAGTGTTGAGGAAACTTCATCAAGAGTTCTTTAAATCACTCCCAAGCTTGATAGAGGTTTTCATCTGGTTCTTGCTGAAAGTTGTTGATCTCCTCTATTTTCTTTGTAATACAAGCAGGTGGGCAATATTTTCTTAGAAACTTTGTCTTTAGATCTTCCCAAGTTGTAATCGAACCAGATGGTTTGTTTCTTAGCCAACGACTTGCGGCTCCAGTTAAGGACATAGGGAAGGCTCTAAGCATCACTTGGTCTATAGTAATATTAGGGATGTGGAATAAATCCACGATCTCAAGAACTTTCTCAATATGTTCATTCGCATCTTCATGATCCGAACTGCTGAAAGTGTTGGTACGTAGTTCCTTGAGAAATTAGCCTTTTAGTTCAAAATTATCCTTGTCCTTAATCTAAGGCCTAGCAACTCCCGATCCATAGTCGGCTCGAGTTTTGCTCATGTATTGTTTCATAGTTTCCGCCATTGTTTCCGCAACTTCTTCCTATGAATATTCTTCTTGGTCAGAAAATAGATCGAAATCAGGCAATCTCGATTCGTCAAGACTTGGTGTCTTGAAGTGCTTCCTAGATGATCAAAATTCTTGTTCCAGATCCTTGAAAGGTGCAAATAGTTCCTTAGTCGAACTTCTTGTCATGCACTACCTGAAACAAGGGATAAACAATTAGTAGGATGGGCTCAAGAGAAAGAAACACAGATATATGAAATTTGAATGCAAAAAACAAGATCTGTTAATGTATCAGATAGTTAATACGCCGTATTCAATTGAACTGAATACGCCGTATCAATATTTTTGAACGAATACGCTGTATTGGATAGAAAGTTGGATACGCCGTATCGAGTTATCGACCAGAACAGTGTATTATAAAAAATAATTAACTACGCAAACAATTAAACACACAAATATACAAGCAAATATACAGAATATACAAGATATACAATATTATACACTAATCTAAATTACAATAACCCTAAGGGTTAGATCTAATCTAATGATAAAAACCAAAATATCAAATAAAAATCAAGATTAATTTTCACTCCCTAGCAGCGGCGCCAAAAACTTGATGTGCTGTCGTGTAGGTGTTATTTTATGAATCAAGTTTTACTATTTATATTTTGCCGACTTTACCTATAACAACACTTTAACGGGTAGTGTACCCGGTCAGTGGTAGTTTTGTGGTAAGTAGGGTGTCGATCACTAAGAGCGAGAAACACTTTTAATTTATTAATACTTTGGTTTTTCTAATCTAAGTTAGTCTAATCTATACTAAACCTACGCTAAACCTATGTTAATACTAAATCTAATGAACAAGGAGGATTTTCAGTCTAAGAGACTAGCACGGGTTTGGTGGTGACTAAAACCAATTCAAAACACTAAAACACACGCAAGCAAATTAACAAAAAATAAAAGAGCGGTCTAGCTAAATATAAGAAAATTGTATTAACCATTATTAATCTAATCAGAACGTTGGTTTGTTTATTTAGTGCAATGATTACTTATCTCGAGGCGGCATATCATTCTTAAGATTAAGGCGGTACTTCTTCCTTAAACCTAGACACGTAGAATTCTGTCACAATTAAACGCATCCGCATAAAGCATCCTTATTTGCTGATTATAATCTATCTTAGGGATTAAAGCAATGGTGATCTTGTTAAACCCTGACTCATGGAGACTTTACCCACTTACTGCTTAATGGCAATTCATACACTAGTAGTCCACTAACCAAGTCTTTACCAATTAATCGAGAACGTACTCGTTGATCCCAAGGTCACCTGTTGGTCCAACTAAGCTCACAATCTAAGGGCAAAGATAGGTCATTATTTGTGATCCTATTGGTCTAGATGTATAAATCATTATATGGAGAGCTATCCCGGCATCTAGATTAGTTGGTCCGTCTTACTAGATCCAGTTGAATGATAGGTCACATACAAAAGCACATAAACAAGTATAAATTGATAAAAATAAATAAACAATCAATGATAAATTAAGCAATCAAGATAAACAAACCAAACATTAAGATCTTCATAATAATGGCTAATACCCGAATGTATTAGCCTTCAAACGTCATAATTGATACAAAAGTAATGATTCAGCCAAGGTAAACTAACCGAGTTAACGAATAATACCAAAAACTAAACGATTACAAGAGTATAGGAAATTACACGTTGTCTCCTATGGAATTAATCGCGTTGCAAGACCTCTTATGCTCTTCTTCTCCTCTGAAAATCGACTTTTATGGTCTAGATATCGAGAATTTGATTTAGCACACTTAAAACTCGTTTTTGAGTTTTCTATTTATAGGGTCTGGAATATGGTCGATACGGCGTATCCAAAGTCTTGGATACAACATATCAGGGGTTTCTTAGAGTATGAACCATGTTTGATATCTTCCAGAATATTTTATTTCCATATGGCTTGAATACGGCGTATTGGTCATTCCTGGATACGGCGTATTGGATCTTGTTTCCTTCGTGGTCTTTGGTGAGTGCAAGCACAAATATGCCGTATCTTCCTTGATGGATACAGCGTATTGGTTGTCAGAACTATAATTTTCAAATATTTTTGTTTAAGCTCCAAAATGCGTGCCTTTTAGTTAAATTTCACCGAGTACTCCATAATTACTGCAATTCTCAAATACAAACGATTAAGTAACAATTCTTTGCAATAATTATACAAAATAGATTAATTACATGAGATAAATGATGCTATAAAATAGACGTTATTTGATGTCATCACTATACTAGCAGTCTAAGCAAACACTAGAACTCCATAGAGATACCTACATAGAACTCCTAAGCAACTAGAGTACTCTTTTTTGTGCAAAGTGAAGAATATGTTAATATCAAAGACACTGTTTTATTCTAATGTGGTAAAACATAAAGACACAGGATTAGAAGGCCTCACATTTGCTTAAGTTTTGTACAGAGGCTTATGCCTACTTTGCAGCTACATCCTCACATAGTACACAAAGGACTAGCATCCATGAAAAGGCTTCATCTCTGTATAAAAACTTGTTACTACTAACAGAAAGCTACATTTCCTCTTGTAAATACTTACTAAGATCAAATGACAGCCTTCATGCTCACAAGAATGACCATAGTAACACATCTACAAGGGGCATCATCTCTATACTATCCAAATAGTCCAACAATCTCTATACCTCTTAAGCAACTAGAGTACTTTTTTTTGTGCAAAGTAAAGAATATATTAATATCAAAACTTATAAAGGAGTTATAATGAATTCAAAATTGACTATAGGAGATGCCCATTGCCAATATAACAATGAAAATATTACAGACTAAGACATTACAAACTACTCAATAACCTTTCGCAAACTCTGCTTGTTTCACGACCTCTTTTTGTTTGTCAACCTCTGTTTCTTTGGCAACCTATGGTTATTTGGAAACCTTTGTTTCTTTGGCAACCTCTGGTTCTTTTGGCAATCTCTGGTTCTTTGGTAACATCTGGTTCTTTGGCAACTTTTGGTTCTTTGTAGAATGTGTTATATATGTCATTGAGTATGATATCGGACCATGAATCATCTTCTTTCCAATTCATCTTCCCATATTTAGGCATAATATAGTCCATTATTTTGTTGGTGATTACAATTTTGCCCCAATCAATATCCATCCTAGATTCTTTCACTTTCGTATATAACAAACAATAAATTAGGGCAAAAAATTAAATTAGGGCAAACAAAATTTTGAGAAATAACACAAACACGAATTAAAATACACACACATTTAAAAAGATGATAGATACTCACTTTAGTTGAAGGCTATGGCCACACCAGCGTGTTCGAGAGAGATACAAGAATGATCGTCCCTAGTGTTTTACTTGTAGTAGTTGTTGTTATAGTCAAACATAAAGGCGAGAGTTATACCCCATACAATGTTGAAAATATAGTCCCTGAGTGTTATACTTTACCGGATGGACTAAAATACCCTTGACGCAACGGAGCAATTGAATGGTAATTAGGTCAAAGGACCGGTCAACCCAATTTGGACAATCACATGGATTATTGGTGTAATTAATGCGTTTTAGGATAAAAAGTGTAATTGTGTGTCAACCACATGAACCATTTATGTAATTAACTCTATAATAAACTTCTATGAAATTATAAGTATCAATATAAGCATACAAATTAAAACTTATGAGATATAAACCAAATCAAATAAACCTATAAACCCACATATATGTTTAAATAAACACTTTTTAGTCACAATTTTTTAAGCAATGTATAATATGAAAGTGGACACATAATTTGATAACCAAAAGTCTTGATTTTTTTATGAGTGGTACTTCTCAACCAATCAACCGACAATAAGTTTGATTTTCGATTAGGTCGGGTGTAATGGTCACTCGACCATCACATTCACATCTACCTCAATGTCACATCAGCTTTTCAACACATGCTATATTACTGTCGACTTTAAAGACGTAGTAGTAACTACTTAACCAAATAGATAAAAATATCTTTGTTTATACAAACATACCCCACAGTATACCTCACACGTACTCACAAACAAAAAATTAAATTATAAAAGGGTTTGTTTCACTCAGGTGGTCTGCCCCACGCAACCAACACAATAAACACACCTTTGTGCACTAAAGTAAAGGGTCGTCACGACCTTCGCGTGTGGTGGAGGTGCTTCACGTGTGATGATGCACAACCATAACGCTCGATCTTAAAGCATGTCTGATTGATTTGTACTAATATAATACTTCCATAGGTCTACTTAGAAGGCATGATGCAAGTACCAATGCTGTGCCATTGAGATTTTTTTCACCCAACAACATGTTATACTACATCATGGTTGGTGTCCTTCGTCGCATCGTCAACCTATTAGCGGGCGTGGTTGGTTTTTTAGCAAGTGAAGTATCTTTTTTTATGTTACGAGACTTACATGCACTATTAACAGTTATTGCAAAAAAAATCTTAATTATTATGGTGTCATTGATGAATGTTGGAATGTGACACCAATAACACTTATCAATGCACCTCTCTCTTATGCATAGGATTTAAAAAAGGATATCACATCCATTTTATAATTATTGTCCAGTATTGATTTTTGAGGTTTTTATTTTGCAACTTTGACCCTAAATATTATTTTTTGTGTTATATAAAACTTGATGCAAAATATATGAATGAATTGGGTTTTGAATATAGTTTCATTGATATAATTTTCATCAAGTATCATACAATACGAACAAAAATATTTAAGGTTAAAGTTGAAAAATAAAAACTCCGACGGTAGTACTTCATCCGTCCCAAAATTATTGTCTTATAACGCAAAACACACTGTTTAAGAAAAGTGCATTTATTACTGTTTTCTCTTTCATGATTTAGCATAGTAACAATTTTACCTTTTTTTTTAATTAATTAAAGTTATTTTTTAAGGTCTGTAAGTAATAATTTAAACAAAAGTAATATAGAAAGAGGGAGGTTATATTGGAAATCATCATTTTCTTGGATACTGGGGGACACATCTCAGCCATCCTTCTAAAAACAATCAAGGGGTGAGACCAAATACACTTTTATTAACTAAAAAAAAGAAAATTCATAAAAAAGCGAAGGGGCATCTCAGTCATTTTACCTCACACCTACCACTCCTCAATCATCACATCCCGTCCCATTCTCATATCTACTTTTTCTCCCTCTAAAACACACACTAAAAACACACACTTTTTGCACCGATAAAAATCACACACTAAAACACATACATCTTCAATAATCATTCACAAATCGCATCAAATAATAAAAGAAAAAGATGTCGATGATGTCGTTGAAGAACAAATCTTAACGATTAAGCTTATAGATGAAGCTTCGAGTAAAAAAAAACTAAAATGCAAGCTTAACATCACTAATTCAGGTGTAAAACACTTTATTTGCATATTTTAATGTTATTTATGCATAAATGGTGAAGCTTACTGTTTATATTGTTTGTGATAAACATATTGTGATTTTTGTTCAAGTTATTGTGTTTATACAGTTTATAATGAAGATATTTTGATGATATTTTGATATTTGGTGATGTTATAGTGATAAGTAAGCTTTAGATCGAGTATATTGATGTTTATGAAGAAAATATGTGATTAGAAGTTAAGTTTTCACTATTTAGAATGGATTTGTTGATGATATTGTAATTTTAGAGACGAAATGACGTGTTAGTGAAAAATCATATATGATAAGTTGCCTGAAAAAATTGCAAAAACTTATATACTATATCATATATGATATAAGTTAGGTTTCAACCGTTTATGAAGATTTTGTTGATATTATTGTTTGAAAAGTTAGTTGTGTGTATAATATCATATATGATAATCTGCTTGAAAGTTAACTTCTTTACCATTATAATATATCATATATGATTATGTGCTTGAAAATTGAATCAAATCTTCTTATTTGTGTAGAGAAGACTGTTTTCAAGGCATCTTGAACATCACAAGCATCCAAAGGCCCAAGAAGCTCAATGAAGAAGCTCATGAATTTTCATTTCACGTTCAAAATGTATTCTCTGTTTTTTTCTTGTAATCTCCGTATGGAGTTTTGACGTCTACGGACGATTTTGTAAAGCATTAGAAACTGGTACAATGTCTTGCTAAAATGGTTTAACTTTTTCTTGGTATTATGTCATGATGTTTTATGCTGAAATGAAAATGGCGAAACATTTGCGGATGTGATTTTCGATATTATGTCTATTTTGTTTAAGTTTTATTGACACATTCATAATCACTTGTAAATAAAAGCATCAGAATAGAAAACATGTTATCATTTTTTAAACATCAAATATGATGGTTTGATAAATTAGTGATGATCATGTTAAATCATATGTGATTTTTAAAAGAAATCACATATGATAGTTTGCTACTAACTTGTAAAATACAAATATCACATCTGATATATAATAGATTTACATTCATGTAAGATCTAAATCAACCAAAATCAAGTAAAAAGAATTTCTAACAGTTGTCCATATAAAAATCAAACATTAGAAAGAGTACTTTCAAATATCACATATGATAATTGTAATGAAAAGAAAAATAATGTAAAATCATATATGATTTCCTAGCATATCACATGTAAAAAAATCAATCAGTTTGATGAATTTATCATTGAACCAAAGCCTTCTTATTTTTGAAACAACTCTTCTTCTTCTTTAGCCAAGTCTTCTTCTTCTTGAACCAAATCTTCTTTTTCTTAAACAACTTCTTGAATCACAACTTCTTGTTGAACCACGACTTGTTCTTGATCTTTAAACCTTAGCTCTTTTTGTTGTAATCAAAACTTCTACATAATGAACATGCATTCCTGTTCTTCAAAACGTTTTCAATCGGTTTCATGAAAATGAAAATATAAATAAGCTGTTTCATGACAGAAAGCAAAAAGCACATATGATATCACATATGATATATCCAATAAAGCAGACTATGTGATATCATATGTGATCACATTTAATAAATCCAACAAAATGAAATATCACATGTGATATCACATATGATATATCAAACAAAATAACCTCAGTTATAAACACATTAACCCAAGCTAATATCATATATGATATATTTCATATCAACTCAAAACTGCTTATTGCTAACTAATAAGCTAAAACCATCTTAATTCAGCTTATATCAATAACTTAAATCAATCAAATGTTAAATAATAAGTTATTCAGATCATAAAACTATATAATAATACAACCTATTCATACTAACTTTCATCTAATTAATAAGCTTATTCATATAACTCTATTCTCTTATAATAAATAAGCTTATTCACATTAATTAGCTAAAAAGGGATAAAATGACCATATCTGATGAAAATAAGCTAATAAGTTAGCTTATAATTCAACACAATAAAATCAAATCACAATAATTCATAAGCTTATTCATAACTATCTTTTAATTTATAAGCTTATTCACATAACTCTCTCTTTAATTCGTACGCTTATTCAGATAACTCTCCTCTCCTCTAATTCATAAGCTTATTCCCTTGAATTAGCTAAAAAATGATAAAAAAAATCAGATCAGATGAATATAACGAGAAGAATATGAACCTGATGTTAACAAATTGAAGAACAAGATGATAAGATGATCGATTGATGAATATAATTTTGTGTTGTTTGTAATGATCGATCGAATCTAAATCTATTTGTGTTGTTTGTGTTTTTGTGTTAATGGTATAGAGAGCGAAAATAATGAGATGAAAGAAAACACACAGATGTGTGTGATTGAATGAGAAGTTTATTAGAAAAAATATATATTAGACAAAAATGCCTTTTTAGTGTAAATTGGAAAATTAATCTCATCCTTTGGATGAGATGGAGATGGAGGGTTAAGATGAGTCCCAAGTATCCAATAAAACTTTGGTATTCAAATGAATCTAAATCATATAGAAAACCTTAATTAAACATCTTTATCAATTTTTAGCGGTGAACAATTAAATTAGATTATCTAAAAAAACGTGAACTATTAATTTGAGACGGAGAATGTATATTATTTGTATAGAATATTCATCTTATAATATTCTGTACTTGATAAACACCCCCCAAATATTCCATGTACCCATCGACCAGTAGCCAGTAGTATGTATATATATAAAACTGAGAAACAAACAAACAAACAGAAAACCAAATTCATTTTCCCTCCTTCCTTTCCTTGATTCATTTTCAATGGCAACCACCACCAAAATGATGCTTCTTCACACTTCAATACATCCTAAAACACGCACTCACACCTTAAAAAAACACACACTCAATATACATCCAAACTATCATTCATCACCTTCACCGTTAAAACTCACACCTTCAGTTTTGGTATCGGATCGTTTACGGTTTTTAAAACGTGACGGTTATCAACTGAAAGTGACGTCAGCTTCTTCGGTACCTGACGGCGGTGATCATCAGGTGGTGGCGGCTGATGTGAAGTCGAATGCGGTGGCGGACACGGTTGTGCTTGGGTTGTTGTTTGCTGTTTGGTACTTGACCAATATTTATTTCAACATTTACAATAAACAGGTTATATACTTTTTTTTATTACTATGATGTTTACTTGTATTTGCAGTTAATGTTAAGGATTTTTCTAACTTGTTGCCAGACTTGATATGATATGGGACCACTCGATGGCTAGTGGTCATTCAGAGGATGACACACACGCTGTGAACCCCTCTTTAACTTGTGCCCTTTAGGGCACAAGTTAAAAAAAACCCATATGTAAATTAGTAATCACGTAAGGCCTTTTTATTTTTCGGGCCTTAAGTTTTTACCACAATTCTAGTTTATGTAAAAAAAAAGTTATATGGGGAGGGCGGTATTTGACTTACATGTACGTAGCCTGACTCCTGGCCGCCTTTAAATGTGTACCTAGTGAAGTTTGAACCCTTGAACTCTTACGAGGAGGTCAAGTGCCTTACCACTAGGCTATTTGGACTTACTTGAGTGTGCCATCACAAGGCTCCAAGCTTAACACCCGTATATATTGCTATACTTGAGTGTGCACCCAATGGCCGGTCAAGGAGGGCTTTTGAGAAAGAGGAGTTCAATCCCAACTACTTGCTCAAGATCACTTGTACAATTGCTATTGCCTGGGGTTGGGTCTTTGGGAAGGGTCGGTCAGCAGCCAAAAAGGGTTTTAATCTTTTTAGAGATGAGTTTATTTAAGTCAAAATTTACAGTAATAGATAAGAAATGGTAACTACTAAGAAATAGGGGGTGTTTGGGATTACGTCTGCTAAGACTGAATATTTTTTTAGTTGATCAACCAAACACTATTGTTGGGTTAATGTGATAATTTACTCCAAAACTCTACCCCAAACACTTATTGTTACATATTCTTACTTTACAAGTGAATATAAAAAAAGCGTGTAATGATATCAGCTAATCATAATTATTCTTTGCACAGGGCCTCTAGAAATTCTAGGATGGCCCTGATGGTTATATGCATGTGAAAACCACATAATCTCGAATTAATTGTGCGGTTATTTTGTTGACTTACAGGTGTTGTAATTGTTGACTTGTGTGTTTTGAGGTGAATTTATGCAGATAGGTAACTGCAATCTTATTGATTAAATGAAAAAGTGAAAATATGTTATCTATGATTGGTTTCGCCAATTAATATTTGACAGATGTGTTGGTTGAATAGTTGAGTATCATTTATCGATAATGGATTAAAGTCCAAAATTTATAAGATAATTAGTCATTTTTAGACAGCTTTTCTCCTTATCATCTTATGAGTGTATAATCTAACCATGTGATATAATATAGAAAGGCAATATAGTGTGCTAGAAAGGCAGGATGGCCCTCACCATGACTAATTTTATACTATAAAGGAACTTTTCTATTATTATACATATTATTAAAGTTGTATCTACTTTGTTGTGAGTTTATAGAAATCGTTAACTGTAAGTTTATTGATTATTGTAAGTCTGAATTCGATAATGCATGATTGGTTTCACCAATTTATATGTGACAAATGTTTTGGTTTGAAAAGTTGAACATCATTTGCCTGTCTTTTTCATTGAATTTAATAAATTGAAGTACACTGATCATAGGCTAATTAGTACAGTAATTTGTATATTACTTTTTCTTCTTAAAATGATTGTATAATCTAATCACGGGCTACAATATACACCCTGAAAACATAGAAAAGCAATTTAGTGTGCTAGAAAGGCAGGAGGGCACGCACCAAGTCACCATAATTATTTTTGTAATAGTAATGTCCTTTTTCTCACGTATATGTAAATTTATAGTGGTCTACTTTGTGACTATGACACAGGGCCACCAAAATCCTTGGAGGGCCCTTGTGTAATGGCACTGTATTTGTAGTGGGGACTGGGGTGTGCATAATTGACTAAACCTGATGTACAATAAAGGATATATCAGGCCTGGTAATTGTCAAGTAGTTCAGGCAACCCACCAGCTTTGAATGCATCAAATGATTTGAAGATACTTCCCTGACAAAAAAAAACATTCCTCTGGTCTGATAATTTTGTTTAAGTCTATACAATGAGTGACTTAGTGTACAAAATGTTGAATTAGAAGACAGCAAACCAGTAAGATTTTATTTATAGATCCTGTTTCATAAGACCATGGAGAAAAGCATACATAATAGCATATTACTGTGGCTACCAACCTTATGATACTACAACAGCCAGAATTGTTCTAAGGTAGCTGTTCTGGCCTCAGGAACAAATGCCTATTTTTGAGTAATGTAACTTACACCTGATGGTCTTTACATGAGGTGGACGTTGAGTTGGAAAGACATGTTTCTAAACAAAATGCATTCCAGGATATACAAATTTCTCTAGAGCCAATATCATAGCAACCCAAACATCTGTGATTTAGTGTTAACAGATAAACAGTAAGCTTATTATGTTCATACGGAGGAAAACCAACAAGACAAAAGCAACCGTAACTATATAGATGCTGGTAATATCGATGCTTATCATCAAGACAATTATAAAGAGAGCCAAGATTTAGAGTCTGAGAGGGCAGTCAATTGATAAGATTAATTTCTGCAAACGAAGCTTCAATTCACATTAAGTAGAACTAATTCTGAAGTAACAATAATTTTTTCTTATTTGCAATAAAATTGTCATAAGTGTCATATGGATTCTATTATTGCACGCTATAATGTATCTGATTAGAAGAATGACTCAGTTTATCTCGATCAATGTTTTCAGGTTCTTCAAGTTTTCCCACATCCATTGACCATGACTGCAGCTCAGCTTGCTGTTGGGACTTTCATTATATTTTTGACATCGGCTTTAAATCTGCATAAATGGCCTAATATAAACCGCGCACAGGTATGCATTGATATGAAGAAACCGTGCTCGCTGGTTTTTCGATATAGAAATTAATTTTCTTGATCCTTATTTAGTTACTTATTGGCAGCTTGTAGCAATCCTGCCATTGGCTGTAATGCACACATTAGGAAATGCTTCAACTAACATGAGTCTCGGAAAAGTTTCAGTTTCTTTTACAAACACAATCAAAGCTATGGAACCGTTTTTCACAGTTATACTGTCTACCATCTTTCTAGGAGAGGTTTGTTTCTATCTAGTTCCATGCATTCTTTTCTTATATTTCTTTTTATTTCATTTAAAAGTTGTATAACATTTTAGCCCATGTAAGTAATGAATACTATCTATTTTTCACTGAACAGATACCTACACCATGGGTATTGACTTCCCTTGTACCAATTGTTGGTGGAGTGATACTTGCGTCTCTGACTGAGGTCTCGTTTAATTGGTGAGGACCTAAAGTAGACATTCAGTGACTTACTTTTTCCTTTGTGTCAGTCCAAACCAAATAACTAAAGATAATAAAACTTAATCCATTAACCTAGGAATGGGTCAATGAGTCCATGTTTAGTGGATACAACTTCCTAAAGCTTATTTTCTCTGTGCAAAAAGGTTGGATTAATATGGTAATAGTTTAGTTTTCTGTAATCATAAAGTTTTATATAAACTATTTGGTCAAAACTATATCTGTGTGAACCCAACCCAACCCGTTTTGACTGTTACAAAATTTTGCCTAATTAAGCCATACCTGGTTTAGACCAGTTACTCAACCGACGCATTTTGTCACCTTACATTCTTATGTTTTGCATTTGTGTAATAGGCCTGGTTTTTGGAGTGCAATGGCATCTAATTTAGCAAATCAATCGCGTAATGTCCTGAGCAAAAAAATTATGGTTAAGAAAGAGGTAATATTGGTTAATAATACTTTGTGTTTGACATCATATTAATTGGTATAATAATATTAAATGTAATTATACTTATATACCAGTTATCAAACTTCATATTTACAGGAATCATTGGACAACATTACTCTCTTCTCAATCATGACAATTATGTGTTTCTTGATGTTTACCCCTGTTGCATTACTTGTGGATGGAGTCAAATTTACCCCTGCTTTCCTGCAATCCGCTGTACGTATCAATGAAAATCAGATATTGATTTGTTACTTTCAGTCTTGAAATGGAATGCTGCTTTATACTGATAACATCAAATGTAGAGGAGGCAAAATGGGTGGTTGGGTGACGGGTCAATAATCGTTTGAGTCTGTCGAGTGACTTTTTTATCATTAGCCTGGTTGACCCACACTTTCAATTTTTTTCAAATTTTCATGAAAATAATTAGCATGCTGAATATATAATTACGATAACAATATAAGTTTACAATAAAGTGATTAACGGGTTGTATGCATAAAAATACACTTTGGACGAGTACTGACCCTTAGATTGTTTCTGTTAAGTTACTTGGCCTGTTTGTGATACAGCATATTCCAGATCAACCCATTCATAAGAGCATATATATCTGACCATTGACTCCCATCTTTATATTTTCAGGGGTTAAACGTCAAAGAGGTCTACATTAGATCTCTACTTGCTTCAATCTGCTTTCACGCATATCAGCAGGTACTCATCTAAGCTCTTGTTTTTACAAACCGCTATAACATCTGATCACAAGTACTACAATAGGAAGGTTTCAAATATGAATTTGCGCACTTGATTTGGATCATTATATATCTAAATCTGCATGTGCCTGATACTACCGAGAGTGCAAACTATCAAATCTGTATTAAAAATTTAGTTTTGAGTTCTACTTCAAAAATCACAAGTTGAATTTTGTTATGGGGTTCAAAGCCTCTAACATTTCAAATGGATACATATCTAGAAGATATCCATAAAATGGATTAAATAAATAAAAAATAGCTAAAATGGAAATAGTTGACTGGTTAAGTGCGTCAAATGGTTGAAACTTGAAATCCTCCTATGACGTATTCTCGTCTTAATTGTAATAATGTAGTTTTTCAATCATTTTCAAGACATTCATCGTTTATAAGATGAATGTCACAGAAGTTGGCTAGGTGTAAATTACTAACATGAGTTCGTTCCACAGGTCTCTTACATGATACTAGAAAGAGTATCTCCGGTTACACACTCTGTGGGTAACTGTGTGAAACGTGTAGTGGTCATCGTAGCCTCAATTTTCTTCTTCAGCACACCTATATCACTTATGAACTCCATGGGTGAGTCTCTTCTCATGTCTCAACTAAAATTTACCACTATACCTTAAGCTAATTTGAAATGTAGCCATAACAACTGTTAATACATCTGCTCCAGGTACTGGATTGGCCCTTGCTGGAGTATTCCTATACTCACAGGTGAAGCGCATCAAAGCCAAAACTGCGTGAAGCTGTTCTAACTTCTAACTTGTTAATAATAAAATTTGAGCGGTATAAGATGTTTTTGCGAAGCCATTTTTGGTAATAGATTCTGTGTATTCTAGAAGACAACATACCCCATGGTAGATACTCCTGGAGTAACATCTTGTCACAAGAGTCGTGATTATAAACTTCAGCCCCTTTGGTGAGGCGTCAATAACTTTACCACCATTTTTAACTAATATCAAATGTATTGCACAATCTTCATGCAAAATATCATATATTTTTATTTTTACTATATATAGAGCATCCATGATCGAGTTTTTTTTCTCACAATATGCTTGTTTTTAAAGAGTTGAGATCAACATAGACCCAAAATTTAGCATAGATTCAATGAACTAATCCTAGCCATTCATTTTTTTATCAAAATAATAAAAACTCACTTTCTACCTCTTTTTTAAAAATAAAATATCTTGCAAACGGTAAATCGTCAAACGACAAAAAAAATACACCATCGCGACGAGTATTTTTTTTATCTTTCAGTAGACATCCACTTCGATATACTTTCGAAAAACTTTTTGTTTCGATTTTTTTTCAGTCACGTCTGAAAAAATCACATGTGATTTGTGATAATCACATCTGATTTCATAAAATCACATGTGATTTGTGATACAAATCACATGTGATTTTTTCTAGACGTATCTAAAAAAAAATTCGAAAAAAAATTCGTCGAAAGTATATAGAAGTGCCCCTCTATAGAAAGGTGATTTAATTCTCGTCGCGATGGTATGTTTTGTTTTGCGTAACGATTAACCATTTGTGAGATATTTAATTTTTAAAAAGAGATGGAAAGTAGGTTTTTATTATTTTGATTAAAAAATAAGTGGCTATGATTGGTTTATTGGGTCTATGCTAAATTTTGGGTCTATGTTGAACTTTTGCCTGTTTTTAAAACGTAGGTAAAACATGTGTTGGTTTTTAGATTGTGTTCCCAATCTATGCTTGTTTTACATTATGTTCCCAATCTATGCTTGTTTGCTAAGAGCACCGGGTACAGTGGTGCCGTTGGGAAAAAGTGCTGCCACACAAACAATCAGCACTTTTTTCCCAACGCACCAGAAAACACCAACGGCAACCGACATTCGTGAGGGTAACTGTTGGCACCGATAGGATTTCTTTTTTTTTATATATAAAATTAAAAATACACAATATTAACTAAAATTATCTTTCATGTCATAAAAAAAACCATTACAAGAAAAAAATACATTAAACTTAAAGATCGAATAAAAGCGTAAAGACATTAAAACTAAAAAATACTTAGGATAATTATTCTGTTGAGGCTTGTGATATTTTGCGCCCGGATATTCCGTGCTTGTTGTAGCCTTCACGATAGCGGCGTTCATCGAATCCCAATGAGCTTTGTTGTTGTTCTGTCGAAAAGGTTTAATATTGTTGTTGTTTGTTGGCAATTTTTTCAATTGAAAAATAAAGCAAATCGTCGGTCAATTCAGTAATGGAGGTTTGTTGAGAAAACGTGGAAAAGTAAGGTGTTTGGGTGTTCGGGTATTCGAAGATAACAGAGCCCTAATTGGTTGGCCGGAATTCGAAGACGACCCGATCATTTGGTTCTCGAACAGGGTCGTTAATACATATCCGGTAATCCAAGGTTGTCTTGGGATTCAATTTTGTTGAAAGAAAAATTTAAGAGACAGTGCAGATTTAATATGTTATGAAAATGTATTGGAATGTGTGCGGATATGAATATATAAGGAGGTATTTATAGGATTTTTAGGAGGTAAAATTTGGAAATTTTGAGGCAAAAAGACAAAAAAACGGCTATATAGCCGTTACATTCAAACACCCCAACGGCTATCTTTTTCAAAAAAAAAAAAAAATTTAATTTTTCTGGGCTGGTGGTGACGGCGCGATAACGGAAAACGCCACCGAGGTAACGATGCGCCAACCGTTTTCTGGCGCCGTTGGCGATGGCACCAGAAACGGCACCACCGTACCTCCTTCTCTAAAAGTCAAGAAAATGAAATAGAAAAGTTAAAAGAATATAGGACCGTTTATGTAACCCTTGCCCTATTTGTGTTTTGAATATTCTATTTTAGTCCTTTGACTATTTGACATTTATCAGTTTATTCAAAAATCGTACCGTGTTGACGGTGGTGAATTTACGAGATTTGTGATGTTTTATGGTTTATGATGTATAATAATCCTTTTTAGAAAGGTATTATTATGTTATTTATGTTTTGGTTGGTTTGACCCGTGAATTTTAAGAAATGCCGAAAAACGAGTCCTGTCACGTCCGTTAATGTCTAAATGAGTTTTTGGGAAGTATATCATGTAAATACTCTAAGTTAATGAAAAAGTATTTTTAAAGTGAATAAAAATGCTAAGTAACTTTGAGGTATATTTTACAATCAGGTTTTATGAAGTTTTAAGTGAACCTGACGCGAAAAAAAGAACCCGAGACCCCATAGGATCCTTGCCGCGGGTTAGAATCCAAGAGGGGACAAGAAGCTTAATTTTAGCTAAGCTTGTACTAAGTTGGTACATTGATATGTGCTTAATTACACATATCTTTTACCTTTAAAAACGAGCTACAATAACCAAAAACGGACTCAAAATGCCAAA
>BQNB010101110.1:0-24551 GCA_026074375.1 Tanacetum coccineum | reverse complement strand
ATGAAATAAAAAAATTTAATGACGTGGATATGTAATCGATAATATTGGTGACATTGTCAAAAAACAAACAAGTACGTTGGTGTAATGTGTACAAAAAAAAATAAGTTGGTCATTACGATACAAATGAGAAAGTAGATTGATAATAAATGACTTTTACCCGGATATCCATTGACAAAAGTATATGATTGGCACAAACAACAAAATATAGTTAAAAAAGGAAAACATATTCTAGAAAGTTGGGAAAAAGTAAAATTAAAGATAACTTTTGCTAGCAATTGTCAACAACAAGTTAGGTTCACCCGCGCTCCGCTGCGGGATGTTTGGCGGCCGGTGTTTTTGGTTGGACGTGTTAGAAGGTATATTTTTGTAAAAAAAAAAAATTAACGGTCGTTAAGTAACGACCGATTTCAAGCACTGTTTTGGTGCATTCTAAAAAAAACTAACGGTCGACCGCTAGTGGGGAAAGGGGTATTTTATAAAAAAAAATTAAAATGAGGGTAGTTTTCGTAGTTTAACACATAGTGCGAGGGGGTATTTCGTAAATATTTGAGGGGCTATTTCGTAAATAAAAAAAGGAACGGGTCGGGGCGGACCGGGTCGTGTCGACCCGACAATACCGATAACTGAAAAAATGCGAGTGAATATTTTGGAAAAGAAAGCAAAAAAACAATTTAAAAAATTTTTTAAAAATGTTCGGACCGGGTCGGGTAAACCCGGTGCATTTAATGCAACTTAATGCACCTGAAGCACGTGGTTAGTTCTATTGTTATTCATAAAAAAAACAGACCGATGATTAAAAAAGTGCGAGAGAGTATTTAAAAACAAAACATTTTTTTTTCCTAAAAAAAAAAAAAAAAAACCGATCGGACCGGGTAGGGTTGACCCGGCGTATTAAATGCACCCCGGTCAACCCGGTGCAGTTAATGGACACTAAATGCAAAAGGCCATTTAATGCATGCGAGAGGGTATTCCGAGGAAAAAAAAGGAAAATTTTATTTTAGAAATTTTTCGAAAAAAAAGGAAAAAAAAAAATGGCGACCGCGCGCCGTTGCGGGACGATTAGCGCAGCGCGAGGTTTGAGGAAACTTAAAGTTTTATTCATAAAAAAACAGACCGATGACTAAAACAGCGCGAGAGGGTATTCCGAGGGAAAAAATGAAAGTTTTATTTTAAAAACTTTTTGAGGAAAAAAAAAGGAAAAAAAACTGGTAAAAAAAAACTAACTGTTAAAAAAAAATATTCATAAAAAAACATACCGATGACTCCAACAGTGCGAGAGGGTATTCCGAGGGAAAAAAAGGAAAATTTTATTTTAAAAATTTTTTGAGGGAAAAAAAGAACGGGACGCTTAGCGGAGCGTGAGGTTTGAGGAAACTTAAAGTTTTATTCATAAAAAACAGATCGATGACTCAAACAGCGCGAGAGGGTATTCCGAGGAAAAAAAAGGAAAGTTTTATTTTAAAAAAAATTTCAGAAAAAAAGGGAAAAAAAATGATAAAAAAAGAAAGAAGTAACTGTTAAAAAAAAAAAAAAAAAAAAAAAAAAAAAAAAACGCCTCATTAAATACCGAGTCAAAAAAGTCGGGTTTTTGGCGGGCCGGGTAGGCTGCCTTTTGTATATATATAGTAATTACATTTCTCAGTCAATCACGTAACTGAAATCTCAGCCTTAAATTAACTAGATCATTTGCAAACTACAATTATAAAAATAATAGAAGATTTGCTATCATTAATGCTCGGTCAAATGAAGCGCTCCATCCTGTTTATTTCAGCAAGTTAATTGTCAAAGTTACTATATGCATGAGAATGAAATAAATTATTAAAATAGAACTTAAATGAAATTATCATTTGGGTAAATATTCGGTCTCCTTTTAGATTTAGGTTCATTTGGATACAAAGTTTTTTGTGGATACTAGGGGACCAATCTCCACCCTTCATCTTCATCTTAATCTAATGGATAAGATTAAACCCAAAATTATTTTCAACCTTTTTTTTCAAATCTTAATATCTCTCAAACCGTTAATCGTCAAGCGAAAAAAAATATACCATCACGACGAGCATTTAATTATCTTTCTATAGATATCCACTTTGATATACTTTCGACAAAAAAAAAAATCAAGTTTTTGTCACGTTTTTTTCAAATTTTTTCACGTTTTTTTCACTTTTTTTTCACTTTTTTTCACGTTTTCTCATTTTGATATACTTTCGACAAAAAAAAATTTCGTTTTTTTCGTGTTTTTTCATATTTTTTTCGACTTTTTCTCGTTGAAACTTGCATGAGAATCATATATGATATTTAGATTTACTGTTAAATCATATATGATGTTAGGTGACAATCATATATGATAGTTGTTATATCATATTTGAATTATGTGCAATGTCATATATATATTTAATTTTAGTGTTAAATCATATATGATATTAGTGTTATATCATATATGATTTTTAATGCAAATTTCAACAACGGAAAAAAAACGAGAAAAAAACGTGAAAAACGGAAAAAACGAAAAAAAAACTTTTTCACGGAAAAACGTGAAAAACGTAAAAAAAAAAGGTGAAAAACGTAAAAAAAAAAGTGAAAAACGTGAAAAATCTGAAAAAAACGTGGAAAAAAGATGAAAAAGACGTGAAAAAAACGTAAATTTTTTTTTTGTCGAAAGTATATCAAAGTGGATATCTATAGAAAGATAATTAAATGCTCGTCGTGATGGTATATTTTTTTTTGCTTAACGATTAACGGTTTATGAGATATTTAAATTTTAAAAAATAGGTGAAATAATTAAATGATTTTAATCACAACCATTGATTTCTTTTTAGATGGATGATGTGGATGAGTCCCCTAGTATCCAACCTTTTTTTGGTATCCAATATAACTCTCCTCCAATAATATCAAGAACAAAAAATAACATATTGGTCACAAAAGTTTTTTCATCCCAAAGTCCAAGTGTATTAAAAAGTCAAATAAGGATGTTTATTTGTAACAATAAAATCATTTAGATTATGTTAATTATATTCCTAGATTCTATCACATCACAAATTAAGAAAAAGGAAAAAAAACATCCAATGTTCTCGCGATACGGGTAAAAAAAAGAGCTAATTCTTTTTTTGCCCCAAAAGATTTTGGCATATGCACTTTTTGCTCTAAAAAAAAGTCTCCTTTAAATGTCTCGGAACGACTTAATTAAAAATTATTAAAAGTAAAAAAAAGTACAATTTTAAAGTAAAAAAAAGTAAAAAAAATATTTTGTTGTTGTACTTTTAATAATTTTTAATTAGGTCGCTCTTGTCGTTCCGGTCGCTCTGGGGCATTTGAGGAACACACTATTTTTTGAAGCAAAAGGTGCATACACCAAAATCTTTTGGGCAAAAAGAGAATTAACTCTAAAAAAAAAACCTACGAACTTATCTAGGTTAAACTATTCAATATTCATATACCCCACAACTATATATACTCTTAAACTCAATAATCTTCAAGAAAATAATCACCATGGCAGACCTCACTACCACCGCAACCTCAACAGGCGGCTGCGGCAGCAATGGGTTCAAACGCCAGTCTCGGAAACAAGTACACTCTATAACTTTTATTTTTTCGCGTTGTTTAGTGGATCATAAGGTTGGATATTGATGAGAATTTTAATGCATACTATTTGCAGAATAAACATGTAGAGTTGTCTCCGTGGATTGTGGATATGATTAACATTATAGAGCCTAAAGATTGCTCGATGTATATCACTCATAAATTGGATCGATTTTGCATCAAGTGTATTCAGCTTTTTTGTAATGAATGTAGTTCTTCGGGTCATGATGGACATGAACACTTACAGGTATTGTTTAATCACTTATTGCACATATATTTGTCTATTGCATGATGTTATTGGATCATTTAACGTTATTAGCAGGGTACCCGTTGCAGCTACGGTTATTTCATATCTATATTTTTTTGATACAATTACTTTACAAATAACGACAATTTTAGTTTTAGTTTTAAGCAATGCCAAGTTAACTCATATAACAACTCACGTGAGATTATCAGAATTTATGTTGCGGGTTATTCCATACTTTAAACCGTCTCTTCTTTTCAATTTATTTTTTATTAGTATCATCCATTCAATAAAGTCAGAAATCTATACTATTAGTAAACCCATGGAACAAATATTAATCGCCGCTACTTTACGCGTGCTAGTGGTAGTATTGATTAATAACCGTAACTATTGTGACACATTTTCATGAAAACATTGAGCCCGCTTTTGGACTTGACGGAAGTGTGGTGGTAGGAGTGTTCGATGTGTTGTCAGTTATTGATTGAAGGGTGGACAACATCCTTGATCCAACAACCTTTTGATAGTTTTTTAATTATATAATTTCCATTAAAAAGTTTATGTAATGAAAAAAATCATTGAATTGACAAAAATTACTGTTAGCACACTTGAAAAGTTAATCATTTATCTAAAACTTTGACATAAAGTGTGTGGATTAACTTAGCTTGACATGTTTTGATCCGTATGAAAACTGTCTTTTTTAACCCGTTACCCAATATGTCCTCACATTAAGAGTGGGCGATTACTGATGATCATTTTAATTTACATAGATTACACTATATATGAATACTGACGCATTACGCTAATGATTGATTAATGACAAAGATTTTTAGGAACGCATATTCTTGTGTTGTCAAACGGCTAGATTTCCAGAAACATTTTGATTGTTCAGGTATCCAGGTTAGTAACATATGGAACCTTATTATATGCTATCAGTGATGTAGAATGTGCAAAGATAAACAAGGATATTTGCAGAGTTACAAGACAAACAAGAATAAGGTGCTCTACATAAAACAAAAGAGGGTTATCCAACAAGTGAACGAAGAACATATTAACACGAAGAAGGTTTGTTGCATTGTTTGCAACCTAACTATCATAGATGAAGATTACTGCAGTGTACAGTGCAAGGTAATCTTTCTTTACAATGTTCTATAGATAGTATAATGACATAAAATTCGACTCGCATATGTGGAATCAGTTAATTAGTTAATTTGGGCTATATTTTATCTATAAATTCTCAAGACGCAACTCTGCGAATGTGTATTGTTTTTATGCATAAAAAGTGGGCGGAAATGCTTAATGCCAACCCAACCTGACCCAACTGGTTTGAACATGTATCAATACACACCCGTTTAACATGCAATTAAGGTTGTCACCTCCCTATGGTACAAAGTGATGATCTAAATCAAGTGGTCGCGTACATATATTGAAACCTATATGTAATGTTTCGACAACATAGTTGGATAGAAAAATAATCAAAAATCCTTTAATGTAGCCAATTGCTAGTTTACGGGTTGGTCTAATTCATAGTGGTTTGAGATTTAGTGTTGGTCGTTACAACATTAAGGGTTTGAGACCAAGATTAGTATTGTTTGAATTCTTAATAATCAAAATAGTGTGTTTCTAAAAAAAAAAAAAAACTCTCATAGATAGTTTTTAGTAATCTTGTGAGACTAATCCAAATATCTTCTATATGTTAAAATTGACAGGTTTCTTCTGTTTACAAAAATGGGAATACAGAATGGGTGACATATGATAAAAACCTACAAAGCACCGAAGGTGTTATGGATGATAACAATGTAAAAAACGCCGAATGTGTTACTGATGATAATGGTGTAAAAACTATAGAAGGGGCAGATGATAACGATGTAATTAACACAGAAGAGGCTAAAGATTATAACAATGTGAGCAAAAGCAACAATCAAGAGTCAGAGAGTGTTTTACATGATGCTAAACTAATTATTTCCAAGATTAAGAGACATCGGAAAGCGATTCCGCTTAGGGCCCCGCTTTTTTGAACCATATTACAAAGTTGATAAGTTAGTGCTAAGTTACAGATTCGAACACCGACTACCTTGACATGATTGAAAGTTTGAAACTTTGAGCCGATTCTCGTAGCTTACTCACAGTTATCCTCTAGTGGACTGAAATTACTTAAAGGGTGTTCGTGATTGCGTATTTTAAAATGTTTATATTTGCTTTAAAATAAACATGTACTTGATTATTTTTAGTGCTTATTCACTCTTGAATAAGCTGATAAGGAGTTTCAACCCAAACAATCAAAACTTTTCATCTGCTAAGAGAAAATCAAATATGCACTTGAATAAGTAAATTCCAAACATACTCAATTTAACGTCCTCACCATTCCCATGACTATCGAGTAAATTTTGTGACAAGTTAATGACGAACTATGAGTTTCGTCGCAAATATTTAGCTTGTGACAAAAGATTGATCGAGTATTTACTTCGTCAGTTTTTAATTAGAGACGAGAATATGAGTCATCAAAAAATTGTTCGCTATTAAAAACACTTTTTCTTGTAGTATATATATGGATCATATAGACTCAGGTTGATTGCCAGAGCGACAATGCGGGCTAAGGATTGCAATGTGGTTATTCTCCATTGAAATTTAGAAACAAATACTCTCTCCGCTTCACAAAAAATGTTTATTTTCCTTTTTTTTTTTTTCAAATAAGTGTAAGAGATTTTATATAGGAATTGCTATTATAACTAGGGGTGTTCACAGGGCGGTTCGGTTCGGTTAGTTGGAAGATTTAAACTATCCGTCGCGGGGCGGGTAATTAATTTTACTATCCGTCGCCGAACCGTACTAGGCGGGTAACCGGACATGCGGGTACCCGAAGTGAGCGGTTACCCGCGGTTCGGGTCACGGTTAACCGTTTTTGACGTTTAATAGAGTTTAACCGTATAAAAAATAACATAGTCTAGAACATAAAATGTATTTCTAGTAAAATTAAATGACGTTGAATTTAAAAGTCATATAAAACTTAAGTATTTCGTTACAATAATTGCATTCAAATATTCATATATAACGTATTAACAAAAAATATTACTCGACGTTATAGATTACGATCACATTAATCAATTTTCACACATAGATTTTTACAAATGTTTACTTTACGAGCGAAAAAGTCGTTATACAATAAAAGTATTGCAATAATCGGTTAATACTTGTACAATTATTTGAATATTAGTTAGAAAATAATCATGTATAATATGCACGGTTCGGTTCGGTTAACCGCGGATATCTAAAAGTAAAAACCGAAACCGAACCATTATAAGCGGGTTTTTTCGGTTTCGGTTTTTTTCGGTTTCGGTTTCTTCGGTTTCGGGTTTTTTCGGTTTCGGATTGAGCGGTTCGGCTCGGTTCGTCGGTTTCACAGTTTTTTTGAACACCCCTAATTATAACTAATTTTACTATTTTGCCCTATAACCAAAATTTGTATTAATTGCTCAATTTAATTTTTATAGTAAAAATGAAAGTAAAAATGATTTTTTATCAATCAAAACTCGCTTAAATAACCTGTAGGGCTGTAAACGAACTGGATGAATACGAACGGAGCCTTGTTCATGTTCGTTCATTTAATTTTAACCGGACACGAACGCTTGAACGGACGAATTTTCTTGTTCATGCTCGTTCATTAAGAAAATGAGTTTTTTTTGAACAGCCGTTTATGTTCGTTCATTAAGAAACTAAACGAACATTAAACGAACCTAAACGATCAAACATAAATGAACGTAGAGAAAAAACATAAAATATTATCAAATTATGCATAATATTATGTTTTATAAGTGTTGTTTTATTTAAACATACCAGAGTTAAAAGTATATAATTAAAAGATATGATATACGAACATAAACATATAAATGAAAATAAACAAACGTTAATAAAAGCCTAATCGGACGTTCACGAACATAAATGAACGAACGTGACTTGTGTTCATGTTCGTTCATTTAACTAAATGAACGCAAAATAATGTTCATGTTCGTTCATTTAATAAATAAACGAACATGAACGAACTTTTTACCGAACGGTTCATGAAATGTTCACCCAACGTTCAGTTCGTTTACAGCCCTAATAACATGTATCATAATGTAATCATTTTTTGTTTGTGAACATTTTTTTTGAAACGGAGAAAGTAGCACATCGGTGCAAGAAAATACAATTGGATGTGACAACGATGCAAAAAAGTTAAAAAGTTCATTGATTGGTGTAAAAAAAAGTGCTATAAAGTGTCTACGAATGTTTTTGATCGATGTTGACAACACTTGAGTCGAGTATCATATCTTGTGTTTTCATGTACTTATGTAGTGTGTCCAGTCTCAAATGGATCGCCATGATCAAAGTAATTTAATGAGTATGATTTACTCTTTATACAATTCTACTATACGAGGCATGCAGACCCGTGCGATGCACACGGGTTGTGTCAAGTTGTTTTTCGCACGGGGTGTGTATAATGGCCGCTTGCATAATGATTCTGTAAAGTGTTGATGCCTTTGATTGATGGGTTATCAGCCAACTGATCTAATAAGATACTGCAGTTCAATATTGATTAAATGTTGTAGAGGTGGTTCTATTGTAACATGTATGTCATAGTTCCATATCCACATAATGTCATGGAGAAAACCTTTGTGATTAACATAGTTAATTTGAAGGAGTGAATGAGCTCGGCTCAAGGAATTATCAATCATAACACTGGCCCGCATCAACTTCTTCACATCAGGACTAAGAGCATGTGATCGCTCTTCTTTTTCTGATAAAAACTCTGTTCCAAATAATTCTGCAGCAGTAGGCTGAGAAAGAGAAGAGATAGGTGGGACACTATCATTCTTGTAAGGCGCTTCCCGGTTATCTACACTTGTACATGATTCGCCTAACACTGCACTCAGTTTTTCACATGCGTCGTCTCTCCTCTTTTTGTCTGGATAGCGTCACCCTATGGACAAAAAGTGTGTGTTAGTTACCACGGGGTGTATGACCCGATGTCTTTTTTGTTTGGTTATTGGGCCCTATAGCAATTGCGTCAACTTTACCTTTTGGTCCAGCAGTATACATTAGAACTTGGTAATTCTGGATGGGGAAAAAGTAGCTTTAATCTAAATGTATCAACACCAGTCAAGTAGTATATGAATAGCCTTTTTGCTCTTATAAATCCAAGCCGTCCATATAGTGCAAGTGCACCTTTATTTATAACTGTTGCTTCCAATGTCATCTTCAAATAAGAAAATATGTTATCAGATAACTATCCTGTCTCTACAATTTGGCAACTATCATTTTAAATATATAAGTAGGAGCATAATAGCTTAAAGAATTATAACTTACATATAGGTTGATTATTTCAATCGTCATAGTGTTTGGATAGCCAAATGAAATTTCTATATACTTGTGATTCAGTTATTCCAACAACTAAACCTTAATACTATAGCAGTAACAAAATTGATTGTCTAAATGTGGAATAGTAGTACTTATTTTCATCTAGTTCTAGTATAGCTTCTTATTATCATCAATGAATATCAGATAATCCCTTCCAATATGCAAACCCAAACACCCACCCTTTAATCTAAGACTACATATGACGGGTACAATATCTACCTGTTGAGTGTTTTTTCCATCATGTTTGCACGCATAACCTATAATTCGGAAATTACAAAATCCTCCACATTATAACTTTACCCACAATCTGATTAAAAAAAGAAAAGAAAAAAACCAACATGAATATCTACTCGAATCATGAAACATACTTTCTGCATTTTCTCTACGTTGAGTGTTTTTTCCTTCATTTTTACAATGCCTTGAAATAACCAATTAGCTTTATATGAGTTATTGAGTCTTATTGGCTAATAGTAACAAATTTTAATCCTAATTCTTAGTTGTATAATCTTAAAAGATGAAGTTACTAAATCTTATTATCAATATTTAAAACATATACTAAACTACAGCTTGTCAACGTAGTAATCAAGAAATCACTTTGTAACTCACGACAACACTAATTAAACGAAGAAACTTTACTAACTCACAAAAAGAATACTAACATACCTGATGCTAAAGGCTTCTTTAAGTTGTCCTTAGTTATCGAATGGAATAACCTGAAGAAAAAGAACAGGGAATGTATTGTAATGTCTAATGGACCTCAGAAGTTAAACATATCTAAAAGTTATATCATCTGCAACTACCTTAAATAGTCCATGATACAGATGGAGTCCAATGTGTCTGCAAACAGGGTTAATTATGCCTATCTACACAGCCAAAGAGGTAAGAAAGATAAGACATTAGAAAAATCAAAATTGGGCTTCACCTGGAATGCACACCGAGTTCAGTAGCACTAAACGACACTTCCACGTCGCCAGAACCTGAAGTCAATAGCCACAAAATTAATAAGCATCATTGTTGTAGTGTCGTATAAGTTGAAAGCATGTGGAATGTAATCATATCATCTGATACGACTTGTTGAAAGCCTGGATAGCAAGCAGAAGAGAGCAAGCTCCTTGCTGAGTCGGGTTATTATTTTCTTATCAATCCGATATATTATGCCACCATGTGTAGTCTGTTACATGCATGAAATACGTTTATCTATATGTGTGTGTGTAAAACCGTGGATGTAGGTGTACATTAGTACATAGATGAAGCTTAAAGAGAGAGTGATGGAAATCTTATACATACAATTTTAGCTACTGCATCCTTCTGTTTAAACTTCAGCCAGGCTTTCATCCCCCATTCATCCAACTAAACGTATTGAATACACGGGTTCACTGAAAGAGAAAAACATACCAAGTTACCATCAATGCGTTGACTCATACGCTTGAAATAATATACATAGGAGAGACAGACATAACCACTTTATGGTGCAATAAGAACTTGCATATACAACAAACATTTGAAACCCCTTGAACTTGTCTCTAGCAACATTCTATTGTAATAAATAAGGGTAAGTGAAGGTCTTATAAGTTTGTTATATAAAGTTGAACTATGAATAATAAGGCATGGAGCATACTATTTCCAATTAGATGGCAAAAATTAAGATAGAATGCAGGATTAGGTAACATCGGCAATGATGAGGTTAACATCCTCCAATTCCGACCTCAAATCCTCCGGCGTATTACTTGTCTGCAGCAGCTGCTTCTCAAGGTCAAGTGCTTGCTGAACGAACATGTATAAACTGTTGGGATTTTATAATCTAGGCAACCAAGTAGCTACGAGTACGCAGCGGATGGATCTAGTAATAGCATATAGGTTAACACATAATAAGAAGTAAATAGAAAACGCGTACCTCTTAGCCAATTGATCAAGAAACAAGTAAGTGACTAAAACAATCACCTCTACGGTTGCTCACACAATCACGTCAACGGAATATATTAAGATTGCTAGCCTTAACTTCACAAACGAACAACCCTTGTATAATTAACTCGATTACCAAACAAACAACTTGACTTGTAACCGAAAAACCAAAAACCGAATTAGGGTTTAGACCCTAATTACCACCGAATACCAAGAACCGAAATCAAACAAACACCTCGTGTGCAAATCTTGATTGTCGAGCTAGGAGAAACAAGAATGAAACAATTAAAGCTTTATGCTTTAACTGAATTTGAGTGTGGAATATTAACCGAAAACCAAAAAAACTTTTTAAGAGTTTGTTGTAATCGGTGGACCATAAACAAAAAACCAACCGAATATAATATTGATGGTTTTTAGGTATTGTGTTGATTATTAATAATATCAATCGGTGAGGAAGGAAACAAGAGAACCGAATATGGTTTGTAGGTTTTTTAGATATTGTATGTGTCGTATATCAATGAATCAGATATAAGGGTCTATAAATAGCCCATGAATCCAATACATGATAAACTAGGAAACATACAATCATTATCTAAAATAAGAACCTCCTTGTTTCCTAATTGGACTCGAAAACCCTTCTCTACACCCCTAGGATATCCGGCCACTATATGACATCCTTCGGGTCCGGGTTTTGTCCAATTTAGTCCCTCGGTTTTAATCTTGTGAAGTATAAAATATATTCTCCGTGTATTAACGTGTGTGCCCCCCAATAGGCTCACATATTCGTAATGTACAAGTGCTTATCCGACTACCATAATCCAACATAAACGACCTGGAATTTCAAGCTGTGTGGAACCTATAAGAAGGAGTAAGTTAATAAATTCCAAGTTGTTTTATAGCATCAAGAATGAAAAGAAAGGCAAAGTGCATACCTGGTTTGTCGACTTGGGATGCGCTCGCTCCTTTTCGTAACGTAGATCTTTCTTCTATGCGTATGCATATTTAGTTGCTTCCATACTTAAGGACTATACCTATTACATCATGTATCACAACATACTTATCAAATTTTTAAATACAGTAGCTACCTAAACAAAACAGTAGTTTGTAGATAACAAAACTTGCAACAACTAAACACGACACAAACTTATCAAACGACAATTCAGTATCAAAAATAATGTATGTGTCGTAGAATCCCAAACATCACAACACGGAATCCACAATCATGTTCATTAGATACAATTTCCACCTAATCATTTCATCTTATAACTTAATTGCATAACCTATTGTTAATAATTAATCTTGTAATTCTTTATGCATAAACCAATTGTATATTATATAAAACCTCTTGCATAACAACGTATTCGAAACGCTCTTATAATTTCTATGCATAACCTACTGTTCATAAGTAATCTTTTTTATTTTGTTTTTATTTTCATACCCTCAGAAATCATCAACAAACGAAAACCCAATACAATACTCTAAAAATTAACCAAAGGACTCATGAGGCATACAAATATATGAAAACATACTGTACCTAGTACCTGCAAATTAAACTCCGTATATTTGCAAATTTGAATCCCAATTTTAGATATCCTTCCAAACAAAAAACAACATATTATTAAGTGACAACACCAATCAAAGAAAAGAATTATAAAAAGCTATTCAAAATATAGGATACCATCTGCAGCATGAGTCATGATTAAACCTTCGATTGCTGCATTGAAGGTTCACTCAGTCCTCTTTGATATCCCTTCCCCGTCACTTATAACTGCAAATAATCATTGCATTGAACACTCGAGAAGGATGTTTATTATTTGGAGATGAAGCAGTGTCATTAACTGTGAGAGCATTAGCAGAACTTCAAGTAAAGCTTGAACATGAATTATAGAAAAGGTTGCTCTGTATTCTTTGTGATTTAGGCTAAAGAACTTACGGATGAATAACGATATTAAAAATACTTACTTTTCTTGTTATGTTGTACATTTTCTAAATGGCCAACCTGTGATAAACCAAGATCCTAAAACAAAAATCAAAATTCGAATTCATAGCATAATAATAAAAAAAAGGTCTAAAACTTTTGTTTTTTATTTAAGCATATCACCAAACAGTTGGTATATATAAAACTTCATAACTTAAATGGATTTGTATTTGATTACCAAATTCATGATATCTTTGTCAACCAAATTTGAATCCAGCCTTTTACGTTTCTAAAAACTTAGCATGGTTCATCAAATAACAAAAAGATTAAAAAAAGTCATTTAGAAATTATCATCATCAAAAAGGTAAAACCTATTAATGTGTGAAGCAAGACATTGAAATCAAATACAAAACTGTTGATCAAGAATGAAACCTAAAACCTATTTACTAACCGATTATACCATTACAAAAAACATGAAAAAGATTCATTAAAAATTAAAGAAATATATATATAACGCATACTAACCTTTAAATCCAAGAATGAATATGCATATTTGTGTTGATTGTTTGATGATGATGGCGGCTTAACAAAACCCCCCGTTCTTACATAAACCCTAATTTCAAAATAACAAAGAAATTGAAATCAAAAATCTGAAAAACATTTTACATAAACATTACCTAAGACATGATGATGATGATGATGATGAGATTCGAGTATCGGGTGAACAAAGATGAAGTAAGAGACTTGTGTTTATCATGGTCTGCAATTATTAAAGGAATTCACAAGGATGAAGTAGAGGCTTTTGAAATTCTTTGAAGTTATGTATCATGTGTATAAGCTTTTTAATGGATACTACAGGAGTCTTGTTTGTAGGTAGCAAGGTTTTGTACATATGGTTGTGTGGGTAATACAAAGCATTTAAAGATACAGCCCTAATAAATTTAGGGGCTCAATCTTTTAGTATTATAGATGTATAACCAAGTAACACCATTCCACACTTTTCTGTATCTATTCCTTTAACATCTTTCCATCCTCTTCCATAACCATCTACAACGGTGTTGATGTAGCGAGACGCTACAAGTAGGCAATTTAGTACGTATAAGATCTAAACAACTGAACAATATTCATACTCAACAAATAACAAAACTGATGCCAAGAAAAGATTAAAAAATAATAATACAGAAAAGACAAAAACAAAAACTTAACGTCATTTTCTTTTAGGTTAGAGGCACGTCGTGAAGTATGAAACCAACTTCATATCTTTGATAAATTGTTTACTCATTGTATGTACGAAGTACAAGTACATCCATTGTGACAAGAGTTCATTGTTTTAATTTTTAACGAGTATGATGGTCTGGTATCAAGATCAAATCGTATTGCGTTTTTATTATTCAGATATCAAAAATGTTTCTTTTTACCTCCTAATCAGTAATTACATTTGAATGTTTATTTTTCCAAGTTGTTGAAGGCTGTTAGAAGTAAAAAAAATCTGAAAGTGGGAAGCCAATATGGATTCGTTTATTGCTCCATCTCGGCCCAATGTGAAGCCCACCAATTAAAGATAACAAAACACATACAAATCCATACAAATCTTTCTCATACTAACAAAACACATACAAATTTTTATTTGGTTAACTGTTCCTAATGTGTTTTGTGAAGCCCAATGTAACAATGTTAAGTTTTTTCTTTCTCTTACTAACAAAACACATACAAATCTTTTTTTTTTCTTCTAAAAATGTGCACTTTGCTACACAATTATGAAGTACTACCATTAAGTACATGTGTTTGGACGAAATCATGCAATTTTTTAGATTGTTTTGACGACGATTTATTTAATTTTGTCTGTTATTGATCAATAAGGGGTCTTTATTTCGCTAATGTGTAAAACTAGCTATCTTATAAATCATTTGAATTATTTTTCCTTGATGTGTTTTCTCATATTGTGTTAAAGATTTCATTCAAAAGGTGAAAGATTTATTTATACTTTCAGTTTTATTTCTTTTTGAGTTTTTGATTTAGACTTAAGAGGATAGGGTGTCATGGTGTCATGGCTTCGTGCCGTCGAACAGCCAGCCCCATGGTGCCACTTCTCACAGCGGTCTTGTCAGCTCACGTCATGGACATTTTGCATTTTTTTTATGTGTGTGTGTGTGTTTGTTGTATTTGTATTTAGTGGTGCCATATGTAGACTCATGACATCACTTTTATTCATGACACTATTAAATAGACGGAAAACGTAACAAAGACGGAAAACGTAAAAAAAACTTGACGGAAAACGTTTAAATAACTGACAAAAACGTAAATAACTGATGAAAAATGTTAAAAATATAAATATGTTGGAAAAAACAGAGAAAAAACGTTAGAATCGTAGGGAAAACGGCTAAAAATGGACGAAACGTAAAAAAAACGTACAAAAAGATTAAAGACGATTTTGAAAAACAGTTATAAACCCAGAAAAAGTATGAATTATTTAATTATTGTAGAAAGAAGTGAGAAGAAGAAGTAAGAATAGGTAAGAAGTGAAATATTTTGTCTGAATTTTTGAAGATGTTAGAAGTGATTTTTACCACTTATCTCTGCAAAAAAAAAAAAAAAAAACGTCTCCGATACTGCAGACATAAGTGATGAAAAAATGTTAGAAAAGGTTATTTGGAAAGAACAAACAAAGCCTTAGTTAATACAATGATAAGATATACATAGAGCAAACTCTCGCGAACATGTTGAGTCATTTGGGAGCTTTCAGCTTAAATTTATACTTATTTTCGCATTACCGACAAGACATTTTTCGTCTCAAAGTTATACTTAAGTTTATATTCATTTTTGTTGTTGTCTTAAAATAATTTTTTATTTTTAACCGATAAAAAGAGTACTTACTGGGAAAATATTTTATTTAATTAGTTGAAAAAGTGTAGTGATCATTATTTTGTTAAACTATGTGATTTTTTTTCTATTGACAATAGTTTTGAGACGTTTTGAGAGGGAATTAATCTCTTCTACTTTATAAAGCATTTAGCCAATTTTCTAAAAATATAATTAAGCAAAAAACATTTCTTTTTTGGGAAAGTTTATAATGTATATGTTTTATCACGATTAAGGTCAATGTAACTGAAAATTAAGTGTCTATTTTGTAACAATACATTTAAGTGTATTAAGGTAGTCCATTTGTAACGGTCCATCCATTTCAACCCACTATTAAGCACTATTTAAGTGTATTAACTATTAAATGTAAATCATAAACCTAAGGAGTATAAAAACCTAACACACTGAATAAAATTACTTCATCATTATTTTTCATCTCTCTATGTTTTCTCTCTCTAAAAAGCACAAACACCTCTCACTCTCTCTTTTAAAACCACCAAATCCCGCTGCCACACATATGAAATTTCGCCGCCACCACCATTTAGTTCTGCCGCCACCTTTGCCAACATCATGTGCCGTCACAACGACCGGTTTACATTGTTTAGGTGGGTTTGGCTGGTTGTTTTGAAGTAGGTGGTTTGGCCGGTGCTTTTTGTATTTGTGGTTTTGATTGTGGTGGTTAGTGATTGAGATCAAATAGGAACTGGTTTTTGGTTTATGTCATGGTGGTTTCGTGGTTTCGTTTTCGGGTCTTAGCCGGATCTTGGTATGTAGTTTTAGCCTTAAACCGTTGTTGTGAAAATGTTGTGGCGAAAGGCTTTCTTTGTTTTGTGTTAGATCTAATTCCTTGTAAAACTTTAGACTTAAAGATTGTTTCATGTCGTGATGAAAATCATATGTTATGATGGGAGATGAAAGTATATATAATTGCGGCGTGTAAAACGAGTTTTCAAGGTTTGTAAACTTGCTTTTTATATTTTTGTTAGTTTTTGTATTTGTATGCTTTTTGTATTATTTTGAACTTTTGTTACTTAATGGGTTATCTCTACTTCTCTACTATCTTGTAAAGGATTTAAGAACAAAAAATATTTTTTTAAAAGGAAATTAATAAACTATTAGACAATATTGTATTATTGTTCATCTCAACTGAAAATTAAAGTGTCTTCGTGCACTTCATTTCGTATCAGGCTTATTTTGTAACTGTCCTTTTAAGTGCATTCATGTGATCTATTTGTAACGGTTCATTAAACATCATTTAAGTGTCAATAAGTATCTATTATAATGCATTTATTATGACATTAAGCCAAATGGAAAGATTTAAAATTAAGACATTTTAATTTGTTTATTAAAGAAAGTTTTAAAAATATATGAATATAACGCATGATCATAGTAACATTAACAACCCATTCTATTCTGAGAATTAAATCTAAAATTGTAACGGTCCATTAAAAATAAAGTTGTAAGTTTGTAACAGTCTATTCTCTTTAAAAAACACAAAGAACTATCTCTCTCTTTCTATTCATATAGCTCTTTCAAACAAAACGAATTTTTATGTATTAAAAAGCCCATTTAAACACTAATAACCGTTGTATATTATTAATACAAATCCAACGCAAAACTCAATATAAAAAATAGGTTCTATTTCCTCTCTACAACCTAAAAAACATACCACGACCGTCTGAAATTCAATGCTTTAATAAAGCATCAATAAAAACATTTGGGCTTCACAAAAAATTTAAATTTTTATATAACCATCACTTAAACAAAAGACCATAGGTTTCTCATTAACCTCTTTATGGCCTAAAAAATTTTCTCACACAATGCTTATTAGTATTTAGTAATAAATATATATCCAACCCCTCATCAACCTAGCCACTATATAAAGTCAATACACAACCAAATCTTTAAGTACGCAAATATATCATATCAACAACGTAGATAATAAAAAATTGATTATCAACATTCTTACTAAAAAAATACAATTAATATAACACATGATACAAAACAATAATGCATAAATCATTTTATCATTTTTTCATTTTTAAAACATAATTAAATGAATTTTACAATTAACTAATGATATTTTTAAAATATCCCTCACTCAAAAATAAACTTAATATAACACATGATACAAAATGATAATGCATAAATTATCTTATCTTTTTTTCTTCTTCTTTAAAACACCACTAATTGAAATTTACATGACATTAAGCGGGTCATAGAAATCAATCTTTTATGTAGTTAGACTCTCTGACACCGCATTTTTCGACCATGTAATGGACCACTATTTACAACTACAACTTAGCAATATAGACACCATTAGATGGCGCTAAAATCGCTACTCTCTATGTTTAAATGTTATTGTATATAATATTACACGTCCAAAACAACTAGCAATAGTTGAGACCATTGTTTTCATAACGTCATTGCTCCGTGATGTACGGGTTGTCTGCCATTTTTTATGAAATAGTGTGCGGTAAAATTGTTTCCTAAAGCTATCTATATGCGTAAAGTTAGTATCGTGAGAAACATATAATCGTTTAACAAAATTTTTGATTATAAGGTGTCCGCCGCCGTGATGCCCTGCTATAAAAGCTTTTTATCATGTTACTAAATGCATAAGAAAAAATAAGCTAATTTCCAATAATAACCTTTGTTGAACATTTTTTTTCCTTCTATAAATGCAATTCATCAAAAAGACATTACTATTGCCGAAAAATATAATCACACGCGTACCCGTCGCCGCATTGCGCGGGTACCCGACTAGTAGTATATAGCGGCTGAATGGCGTTAAAGGATATGATAAGGAATGGTCATTTAAAGGATTGTAGGAAATATTATCAAGTGGTACATAAATGCAAGCCAATACCATAAAAACAGTATGACATGGAACGAATGGCATAAAATAGGTTCGTATCTCATTGTTGTCATTAAAGCACGGGGTATGGTTATGGCCGTGGGTAAAAGTGGTACAACATCATCATTTTTTTTCTTCATAACACTAAAACACTTCATAACACCAAAAACACCATCCTTAATCAACACCACAATTTTTAATGTTACGAGGACCTCACTTTTTCAATTTTTTTATTCATTTATATATTAAAAAAACTTATAAACTTAAAATTTAAATTTTACTTATCTAAAAAATATATTACATAAACTTAAAAAAAGTACATAAACTTAAATAAAAAAACATAAACTTAAATAAAATACGACAACAATTTAGAAATTAAAATACGCCGCCCGGGTCTTAGTCTTCAAAGCCTCGATCTTCGCCGCTTCTTCCGGATTCATCCCGGAAGTGTCGAAAGTAAGAATCTTCAAGTCTTCATTTCTTTTTTGAATTTCGCAAACCGCAAGTCTAGCCACTAGCTCGCGATCTATTGATTCTTTTTTCGCTTCACGACCCAACAATATTTGTTCTTGCATCAACTCGGTTACCCGGTTTTTAGATGAACTGGAAGTCGCGGATGAGCTTTCCGAGAAACGTTGAGTTTTTTACTTTCGTGAAGCCCCGGATGGACGCGGTATAGCATCGTCTCCAAACATTTCGGGGTCTTCTTCGGTTACCCGTCCTCGGGTTCTTCGTGCTTGTGTCGACTCGGGTTTTGCCACTTATATTTATCTCTCAAAAAAAGCCAAGCACTCCGATGTCGAAACTCACTATTTGTTTGATCACGAAACAAAGTGAGTTCCCGGGTTTACAAATTTTCTTTATTTTCGCCACTTAAAAGGTCAGTTTGGTCGTAAATCGAGTTAAACTTGCCAACATCTTTATTCATCGGCGTCCACTTACCCGTCAACATATTTTTATTTCGCACCTTATAACCTTTTCCTCGACACGCGTGTTATATATGCCGAGAATTTTGTACCAAAAAGTATCCCTCGGTTGGTCGCTCCCATTTTTTGGATCTTCGAATACTTCGATGAAACATTCCGTCAAAAGTCTTTCCTCCTCTTGGGTCCAAAAGACCCAATCGGTTTTATTTTCCCGAGGTTGTTTGCCCTGAACTTCTTTTTTGGCGCATGATTTTTTTTCAGTTTTGTTTGTGTGTCCGGGCGACGTCGCCCTCGTCGTCGGTGTCGAATTGTGGTCTTGGGACGAATGGGGTGGGAATTGGGTTTGTTGGAATTGTTGAGAATTTTGTGTTTGTGGTAACCAAAATTGAAATTGCTCGGGAGTACAAGTGATAAACGGGTTTTGGTTTGTGACTTGAAAGTTGGCGAACGGGTTTGGGATTTGTATGTTGGGGCGTGTTGGTATTTGAGAGTTGATGGAGTTGGCGGATGACGGAGTAGGGGGATTAGAAGAAGACGACCCGGTTTGTAGGTTGGTGAAGTAGTCATTTATCCAATTGTTGGGATCCATTGGAGGTGATAAAAAAATTTTTTGGAAGAGATATATAAAAGATCGAAAGTAATATATAAAAGATTGGAAATGATATATAAAAAGTGGGAGTTATGTATGTATTTATAGTGTTTAAAGTGGGTAAAAGTTAAAAAAAACTTCAAAAAATGGCTAGTTTTTTCAAAATCCCGTTTCATAACGGCTACTTTAAAAAAATAAAAAAATAAAAAATAAAAAAAATATTAAACGCGAAAACACGAGACGTGATAGGCGTCTGGTGTTTTCCCGGAGCGTTTGGGCTGGGGATCCCGGCGCCAGACTCCAAAACGCCACACGGGGCGTGGTTTCGCGTTTTCGTGTGGTGTTTTTGCCCACGGCTTGAGCCGTGGCACACTGTACCCTGTGCTCTTAGAGTGATTTGTCATAACCATGGTTATTAAGATCCCGATCTTGATCTTTGATCTTAGGATCTTACGATTTTATGATACTGCAAAGCAAAAACGATCCAGATCTTACGTAGGATCTTTGCAAGCTTAAGATCTTATAGGATCCCGATCTTGATCGTAGGATCTTATGATCTTATACGATCCAATCTTACTTTTTCTCAAACCTCAAACTAAAAAATTACAAATTTATTGATTGTGTCTTGTATAATTAAAAAAGCAACATGTTAAGCGTCTTAAATATTTAATAAACATAATGTATGACAACATTTCTATGGAATATTTATATAATTTTGTGTTTATGATATATAATAATTTGTAGATTTGTATAATATTACAAAGACTATTAGGAAAATGACATTATGGTAGGATCTTACGAACTCGATCCGATCTTCAATCTCGATCTTGCAAAGACGAAAACGATCTTAGGTAGGATCCCGATCTTGAAAACCTTGGTCATAACATAAAACAATGTGTATTGAAGCAATGATTTAATTGGTATTTCAATAGGTTAATCTTATAATCACCTTTTTTATACCAGATAAGAAGCTTGATTGGCTTACCTAAGGTTGGTGTTATCAGTGGAGTGAGGGGCTCACGAATGGCTTGTAGCAATTCTTAACGAATCAAGCTCAAACGTTTTATTAACTCGTTGTGAGTAAAAAAATTAAGTGGTTCTAATGATTTGAAGTGCACTTACATAGTTATAATACCTATAGAAATGTTGCTATCGATTTTCACATTGTTATAGCATCACTCTTAAAGTAATCAAACTAAACGTCATAGTCGTAACAAACATGAATTGACCAGACAACTTTTGACATACGTTGCATCACAACTATCTGCCTGACATACGTCTATAGTTTTTTGTTTTGTGTGTGGGTAATTTATCTCACCGTCACACATCTTTAAACCGAGTAAAACTTTCGCTTTTTCATGTTGGTTTACACGATCATCTTAAACTATTTGCACTTATCAGAAATGAAACTTAATTTAAATACTTATGTATGTGTTTCAATTCTTTTATCTTTTATAGCTAAATTTTTCAGTTTTTAAAGCAATATTTGTTAGACATTGTAAACAGACTTTCACATAATCCTACAATATTGTTGAGATTTAAAATCTGTTAAGATGGTGACCGCGGTCACACCTTGCATCTCAACGTCAACTCATATTTTCTTTCTCTAAGATCAACTGTATAACTTAATGACCGTAATTAGGCAACCGCGGTCATCGCAAAAAACATAACTCACAAAAATCAATAAAAAAACACTGACACACACAAACATACTCACTCGATTGACTACCTCGCTAAGTCTTAAGTTCTCATTATTGGTAGTCTAAGATTATAACATGATTAATAGGTTTGCTTTGAGAATGAAATTAACTAAGGAATATACATATGCGTGTTATTGGCATTTATTCTTCTAATATTGTTAGATAACAATAACAAATATCGCAAGACTTTCAAAGTTTATTTTGTACGTTTTCAGTTTTTCTCACATGTTAGGGGCCTATATCGTAGATATGGCACGGAGCCTCCAAATTTCATGAGACGGCATTGGAGTTATCCATCAGCTTGTGAGAAAGCAAAGACGAAAGAGGAATTAAAACTGACCGGTTGCACATTTGGTTTAAACCGTAATGTAAAGTGATCATAAACTTAATCGTATAAAATCAGGGTTTTTGCGATCATCTGTGACAAGAAAGCCTTTATGGTTTAGACATGATACATTATGAAAAAAGAAAATGACAAAATATCCATTTTTACAAACATACTTTACCATATACTCATTTTTTTCAAAAACTATGGAATACGTATAAAATCCGCGAGGTTTGCTAGCATTGCGGGTTTGACTTTTTTAGGTCAAACCTTGAGAAATATTGCAAATTCCTCCATTTTATATTCTTAGTTAAGCGTGAAAACCGCAAAAAAAATTAAAATTTTGAATTTCCTAAAATTCATCGAGTATCCAAGTCCACCTATATTGCGTCACTAGTCTATACGTATTCTGCATGGCAAATGATTTGCACACTCCACATTTTGATTTGCACATTCAAAATATTTGACTCTTGACATTTATAACCCTACATTAATTAGTGGAGTGTGCAATTCAAGACATAAATGTTAAGGATATAAATGTCATAACACAATAATTTGAGTGTGCAAATCACCTCTCATTCTTCATATAAATAGAACAAGTTGACTTCCTATATTTTTAGAAAGATGGCCACAATAATATGACTTTTGACTACTTGAAGCATATGCATAGTTGGAAGTTTTAGAATCCATTTTGATGACACTTGTGATGGATCCAGATTATAAGTGATCAAATTTAAGTTTTTTCTTACGACAATACACTAAACATGATTTATCTTGGAAACAAATGTGGCCTCTCAATAATCATGGCCATACACAAACGATCTGATGGGTCCAAAAGTAATGAGCTATAAGTAAACATGTGGGTCCAAAGAGAAGAAGAAGAACCGGGTCGGGTCAAATGAAGAGTCAGGGCGGGGGTCAAGTGATCACGAGTCAACGCTGGAAGGTGATAGTCATGTGACAGTTGCTGACGTGTCTGATGAGAGTATGGTTAAATCTGAAGTTGAACTGAGTTCACACTTGGGTTTCATGATTCTGGTTAGGGCAGTCTTTAAAACTTTAATTTTTTTGGGGGCCATGTGTGAAATTACATATTAAAGCATTCCGATAAGTTTTTCGAGAAAGCATGTTCATATACAGTATCACCGTTTATAAGATATAATGTAATTAGTTATCTAAACATTCAATATATTACTCATTTAAGATATTTTCTCATCGAAATACTTTTTTTTTTCGTAAAAAATATGTCTACCCATGCAAATAATTGTTAACGAGACAAATTTTAAAACTCTTAAAATTTTTGGAGCCCTGAGTGGTCACCCACCTTACACACCTTCAAAAACGGGCCCTTAAGCCGGTGAGGGGGTAACGAACATGAATGAATAGACCATATATAGAGTTACAAGATAACATCATACAAAAACTTGCCAAGTTGGGGTGTAAGTACTGTTTTGTAAACTTGTTATAAAATGTAAAATGTATTATTCTTCAATAAAATATTATGACTATTAAAGTAAAACACCGTACCTTGAGCCTAGGGTGCGTTCCCTACCCTCGTGGTGAAGTATCCTCTTAAATTACCTGAAAGTAAGAAAGAATACCCGTTAACTCGCCCCGGGTGTTGACCCAGGACCAAGCTCGGGTGTGAGAGTAAGTATGTGAGTATGCACCGAATGGGCTATATGAGGGAGCCGATGGGGCTATAGTAATAAATGTGCGTGTGTGTGCAGTAAATGCTGTGTTTTAAATAGTAAATACGGGGGTATTTATACTAGTCGAAACACTGTAGAGATGTACGGTTTCTGGCATGTAGATGGCGACCCCTTCGTCATGTCTCTATCGCCTGTGTCTTAGATGGTGACATCTCTTTAGTTGACGTCACAGTTTATCGTGTAGTCACTATCTTTCTGTGTTTATGGTGGCGTTATCTCTTTGATAACGTTGCCCTGTAGGTCTCTGAAATAAAGTCAGCGCTTTGTTGTTTACTATGCTGACGTTATGTACCCGTTCGGAACTTCATGACCCGTTCGGACTCTTCTGGCCCTTTCGGACTTGAATGGCCTGCTTGGTCTGGAATGATTCGATTGGGCTTGAGTGGTTCGCTTGGGCTTGAGTGGTTCGCTTGGGCTTTGTGTGGCTCATTCGGGCTATTAGCCTGTTTGGCATATACGCGGACATGTGTAGTGTGTGTACTTCTGTTTATGTTGGTTGTTATGTTCTTGAACAGAATGGGGTATTTATATAGGGGATGCACCAACTATTAG
>BQNB010101109.1:0-21598 GCA_026074375.1 Tanacetum coccineum | reverse complement strand
TTAAACAGACTGGGCTCAGGATTTACTTAGGCTTAGACCCACAACACGTACAATATTGGATTAAAGAACGAGCCTGATACCTGTAACTAGCCTATTACAACATATATTAAATAAAGACCGATCTTCCATGATTTAGTAGCCGAGCTTCCTTGTTCAATTTAATATTTTGAGGCTAACAAGCACTATGGAACCAAGCAATGTCAAAGAAGCAATGACTGACCCTGAATGGATTGAATCAATGCAAGATAAGCTTCTCCAGTTTAAACGGCTTGATGTATGGGACTTAGTTCCTCTACCGGACAACATAAAACCTCTTACTCTGAAATAGTTATTCAAAAGCAAGCTCGATGAAGAAAACACGGTCATTAGAAACAAAACCCGTCTAATTATGAGAGGGTACCATCAAGAGGAACGAATAGATTTTGAAGAATTGTTAATCCCGCTTGAATAGATCTTGCTTAGCTTGTAAAAGGCTTAGTTGTATTGAATAAATCCAAAACAACTATGGTAGAAACTTTGATTGAATATATCAAAGACTATGTGGAATCTAGTCTATGATACTAAGCAGAATTCTAATGAAAACTGTAAAAAACAAAATCAATAACAATAGTTTATTAAACTTTCAATCTCAATATAAAATGAACACTCTTAATAGTGTTAGGGTTTACAAAACCATGAAGCTAAGAAATATCGAAAATCTGTGTATCTAACATATGGCCCTAGGACCTCTTATTTATACACCAAAGGGAGTCCCTAACACAACCTACACAATTACTTATCCTCACTAGTTATCATGACTTTTCTACAAATAAAACATAATCTCTTTAACAAATAAGTTATACATATCTTCTTTACAAATAACTAATACTTAACTTTGTAAGTATTCTTGTTCTCTAATCAATCTTTATCTCTTCTCTGATAAGTCTTTGATCTCATCTCTGTCAGCATAATCCTTCCAGCAGTTGTAACTGAGCACAAGCAGTATTAACTACTTAGAAGTTTACTCTAGCAGTACTAACATACACTAGCAATACTAACTTTTGTACTAGCAGTAGTAACTACTTAGTATATTTTCAGTCTTCATCTCTAAGCAGTCTTAACTTTTACTAGCAGCAGTAACTTTATACTAACAACACTAATAAATAATAACAGTAGTAACTAGCAGTAGTAACTTTTATACTACCAGTACTAACTACTTAGCATAATTTTCATTAGTATTACCAGCAGTACTAAGTTATGCTTGACAGCACTAATATATACCTGAGCAGTAGTGACTCTAAGAATCATCTTGAAGTCTTTTAATCCTAACAATCCTCCCCTAAACTTGATGTTCATCATCTAAATCTTCAAGTTTCTTCATTAAAAGTCTTCACCATCACCAGGAGAATGCATTCAAACACTTTATTGACCTTTTTCATTCTTTTTCATGAGCTTGGGTAGTTGATAACACATCTCATTCCAATAGTCAGCTTGAAGCTTTTTGTTCAGCATGTTTGTGATTGTTATTAGTGTAAGGGGATATCTTTTCTCAACCAATATAAAGATATGTAGATTTTTAAACCTCACAAATGCACTCCAAAGGTATCAAACAGCTTCCAAATAGTCACTTTGTATCCTTGTAGATTTCTCCATACTTTACTTTTTATGTCAGGTTCAAACATTACTTTTAGATCACCCCATAACACTCTTTCATAATCCTCCTCTGGCCTTGTATTCCCATGTTTAGCTTTAACCAACTTCCAAAGGGTCTCTAAGTCTTCTCTATCAATATTATGAAGCATCTTAATCATTGATAAGTGTCTTTTTGAACTTCCATCAGCTCTTATCAATTGAAAGTATCCAAACTTTCCTTCTATAACAATCTTGTATTCAAAAATCATTGGAGGTTTGGTGGCTAGAGGTATAGCATCAATTGCTACCTGATGACATCAAATAACGTCAATTTTATAGCATCATTTATCCCATGTAATTAACCTATTTTGTATCATTATTGCAAATAATTGTTACTTAATCATTTGTATTTGAGATTTGCAGTAATTATGGAGTACTTTGTGAAGTAATGCTAAAAGGCACGCATTTTGGAGCATAAACGAAGAGTTCGAGAAAGTCTACTGATCTGACAGCCAATACGCCGTATTATTCTAGACATATACGACGTATCCAAGACTTTGACTAATCAAAAGACCATTGCCTGAATTTGAAGAATACTCCATATCCACATCAACGATACGCCGTATACAATACTTTGGTCAACAAAGAAGAACAAGCTGGATTTACCCAATACGCCGTATCCATCAAGAAGATACGGCGTATCCGTGCCTACACTTCACAAGAAACCACGAAGACATAAAGACCAATACGCCGTATCCAGGAAACCCCTATACGCCGTATTCACAATATAGTAATAAAATATTCTGGAAGATATCAAACGTGGTCCTTACTCCAAGAAATCCCCAATACGCCGTATCCCACATGGATGGATACGGCGTATCGACGCGATTCCAGACACTATAAATAGACGACCCTAAACTCAGTTTTAATCATGCAAGTGAATCCCTAAACCACCAAGTCGACCAAGAGACGATCAGAAGAGCCTAGAAGGTCAGAAAAGAGCCTCAAGATCATAGGAAAACTCTTGTAATCTTCGCACAACCGAATACGCGTTCGATCGAGGTTTCTTTACTTTAATCGTTCATATATCAAACCGTGTGTATTTTTACAATGACTATCGGCTGATACCTTTAGGTATCAGCCATGTTTATGAAGATCTAATGTTTGGTTTGTTTATCTCGATTGCTTAATTTATCGTTGATTGTTGTTTATGTTTATCAATTTATATTCGTTTACGTGCTTAAGTATGCGACCTATCATTCAACTGGGTCTAGTCCTACATATTTAATGCGCTGCAACTTCGGTGTTGTTTGGGCGTAGGCTAAGAGTCCGGGATAGCTCTCCATATTGCAATTTATATATCTAGAATCATAGGATCACAAATATTGACCTATCTTTGCCTTTAGAATAGTGAGCTTAGTTGGACTAGCAGGTGACCCTAGGATCAACGAGTACGTTCTTATTCCATAGGTAAAGACTCGGACAGTGGACTACTAGTATATAAATCGCCGTTAAGCAGTAAGTGGGTAAAGTCTCGATGAGCTAGGGTTTAGTAAGAGCACCATTACTTAGATCCTAAGATAGATTATAATCAACATAAGGATGCTTTATGCGGATGCGTCTAATTGTGACAGAATTAGCGTGTCTAGGTCTTAGGAAGAAGTACCGCCTAAGTCTAGGAATGATATGCCCTTCGAGATAAGACAATCATTGCACTAAATAAACAAACCTGCGTTTTATCGGATTATTCATGGTTGATACGTTTTCCTTACATTAGTTCTCGACCGTTCCTCTATCGTTTGCTTGTCTTCTTGTGTGTGTTTATTGCTTTACTTGTCATCAAAACCTTAGGTTAGATACATAAAACCGTGCCAGTCTCTCAGGCTGAAACCCCCCTTTTGTATTAGTTTTAGGTTTAACGTAGATAACTAAAATAATGATAGAATTAGGATTAACACTCTCGCTCTCAGTGATCGATACCCTACTTACCAACAAAACTACAATTGACCGGGTACACTGCCCGTTAAAGTGTTGTTTTTAGGTATAGTCGGCAAAATATAAATAGTAAAACTTGATACATAAAATAACACCTACACAACGACACATCATAGAAATATTCTACAGATACTTCTTTTGAAATCTTCGAGAGCATTTCTTACATCATTGTTTAATTCTGTAAGCGATTTCTCGGAATCATTAGGATCATGAAGGGATTGGTGAGAAAACGAATCATGAGAATTTCAGTTTTAATACCCTTCAGATTGAATGTCATTGGCTTCATGACGTTCACACATCGGCGTGTCATCGTTCAGGTGGTTTTTAGAAGCGTTTCCATTTCTAAGCTCATTATATTTCTCACACATATCTTGCAATTCTTCATTTAAGCTTATAACTTTAGAATCCATAGCCTTTAATTTTTTCCGCAAATAGAGAACTATCATTTCCATCGGCGAAAGAAACAGATTTTTGATGATGTTCGTTTTTAGATTTAATGGGCCAATCATGGTTGAAAAGGACTTTGTCCTCAAGAAATTAAAAAGCTTGATTTGGACTTTTGTAGAGGAAGATTCCTCCAGCTATTACGTCTAGGATTACCTAAGTGGGTTCGTCTAGACCGTGATAGAATATTTGAATAATAGTTCCTTTGGTCAGACCGTGACCATGGCATTTTCAAAGCAGGCTCTTCAGTCGTAACCAAGCTTCGGTCAGACTTTCACATATCAGTTGAGAGAAATTTCTGATTTTGAGTAAAAGACGGTTAAACAACGAAGGTGGAAAGAATCTGTTTATAAAAGATTTTCTCATTTGTTCCCACGATGTTATAGACTCTTCATTAAGTTCGTTAAACCAGGTTTTAGCTTCATCACACAAGGATAAGGGAAATATTAAAAGCTTTATACTTCACTGTGATGTTTGCCTTATCTGTACACAGTGCAGATTTCCGAGTAATTCACGGATGGTAGTCTGCGGATCGGCCGTAGTTAACCATCACGAATTTATTTCCGATTCATATTAAGTGAGTACTATTGATAACAAAGTTGTCATCAACATTGGATTGAAAAATGGCAGAATTTGGAGTCGGTGTACAGTCTTAGAACTTTCCCAATTTGGGCTGATCTCCGGATCGAGGGATTATCTTATTAGGTTCACATCTCTTCAGGTTTATTTATACGACAAGTCTTTAACGATGCGGATGTTCGATGAAGTTTTGTGTGATTCGATCTGATGGATTCTTGCTGGATAGTTTTAATTTATTAGTCTTTGTTTCAAATTTTGATTTAATTTATATATTACGATTCTACTAGTTGTTTTCTGAAAGATTAGGGGATTTCTATACATCTTTAAGTATTTTTCAAAAAGACATTTTTATATATATAATTAAGGCTAATAGGATACTATTCAAAATAAAGTAAATTATTTTCATATATAATTTTTTTATAATTTTTTATTTTTATAGACATATAGATATATTTTAATTTAATTGTATATAGCAAATAACGATAAATAAATAAAAGATTTTTTTTGGATAGGTACGACGTACTTTAGGAAAAGTGCGTTGGCTTTTTTTGGAATTTAATGTTTTTAAAAAAAATAAGATTCTGTCTATGAAATTTTACAGAAAGTGCGGCGTACTTAGGTAAAGTGTGGCGTACTTTCTGGGTTTTCAAGAAAACTGGCGCACAAATAGGATGTGCGGCGTACTTCCTGAAGAAAAATGATTTTTGGTTTCCGTTTGCCAGAAAACAGTACGGCGGGTTTGAAATTTTTGTGAAACAAAATAGCACCTAAAACAAGCAACAAAACTGATAACAACTTAAACAATTCCCCGACAACGGCGCCAAAAACTTTGATGTGTGTTTTCCAAGTTTTAAATTTATAATACTAGAGATACCGATTTTACTAAAAACACAACACTCGGGAGGTATACCCGTTCGTGTATAGTATAACTTTAGGTAAGTCTGGTCGGTCCTCGGGAATTGATGTTTTCACTATTGTAATTAAGGTGGCTAAGCTTAAATAGATTGTCTCAAAAAAACATCTCCATTAAAAGGAATCTATTTAACCAAGTCTGAATATACATTATTATAACGTAGCATATTAAAAGATGATTTCGATCAAATGATTAAGGTTTGTTTGTTTAGGCAATGTCACTTTCGATTATGATATGTTTAGGATAGTGTTTTTTTGTTTGAATATATAGAGTTATCACAAGTTATAAATCCTTTTGGCCTTTAAATGTAACTAGTGATTATATCGATTAATAACAACAAATCCTTTCGTCCTTTATAAGTTATTATAACCAATATATTAGATGAGTTTATAGAACACATTTATAAAGAAACCTTTCGGCCTATTTTCTTATATTAAATATGTTTTACCAATTCAATAAACACATACCCAAACACTCCATATCCAAGATCACATTATGCCAAAACAAACATAAGAACACTACTCCATAATCAAAGTAACAAAACACATAACATTCATTATGAATTCAGAATACTTCATATTAAAAGAGTTGTAGAAATTATACCAACGTTTACAAGATCAACGATTCGACAATTAGTTCTCCCAAATGAAAACTATAATAAAACCCAAGCTATTGAATCCAATCGACCTGAACCCTTAAGGTTCTGTCATCACCTTTGAAATTCGTGATTAGATGGTGTGGGGTGATGAGAGAATTGTTGTGGAGGTGTTGAGAGGATTGTGTGTGGGATTATATGGAATGCAAAAATCGTCCTTTATTTATAGGCTAAAATTTGGAAAAAGTGCGCCGGTTTTAGAATTAAGTACGACGCACTTGAGGAGTTAATGCGATGGTCATTTAATGTTTTTACTGGAAGTGCGGCGCACGTACAAATAAGTGTGGCGGTTTTGGTGAGTTAATGCAGGTGCATTTATTAGACTTTAATTATTCTGACTTCGGGAAAAGTGCGGCGAACAAAGATATAGGTGCGCCGGTTTTAGAGGCTTCATAGGAAAGTGCGGTGAACTTTGTAGAAAGTGCGGCGAACTTCTTAAACTTTTAAATAGAATTTTTTCTTTTCTTGTATTCGCCTTCCAAAGTGTGTAGATCTTTGAGCGTGAGTCTTTAGAGTCTTCAAGTGAACCTATAAGCAAATTAAGCTTGATTAAGTACCAAAAGTTCACGAGAAATGATAAAATAAACACAAATAATGGCATAGAATTATGTATAATTTAGGCGTTATTACCTTTCCATACAAAAACCCATATTTACCTTTATAAACTTGTTACTCCTTGGATTTAGTGGTGGAGATGTGTATCCTTACCAAGCTTATGATAGAATACTCGTCACGACCGAGCAATTGAGCGAATTAGTTACATGTTACCACATAGATTAGTTGAGTGATTTGAGTGTTTTCATCTTCCTATTTCGTGAGGTGTTTGGTTATGTACTTGTAATAGATCGAATAAACGCTTTAACGGAAAATATCCTTAGGGATACATTTTTGTAAACTTCTAATGGCTACTTGAGGACAAGTAGGATTCAAGTGGGGGGATATTTGATGACATCAAATAACGTCTATTTTATAGCATCATTTATCCCATGTAATTAACCCATTTTGTATAATTATTGCAAAGAATTGTTACTTAATCATTTGTATTTGAGATTTGCAGTAATTATGGAGTACTTTGTGAAGTTATGCTAAAAGGCACGCATTTTGGAGCATAAACGAAGAGTTCAAGAAAGTCTACTGATCTGACAGCCAATACGCCGTATTATTCTAGACCTATACGACGTATCCAAGACTTTGACGAATCAAAAGACCATTGCCTGACTTTGAAGAATACGTCGTATCCACATCAATGATACGCCGTATACAATACTTTGGTCAACAAAGAAGAACAATCTGGATTTACCCAATACGCCGTATCCATCAAGATTATACGGCGTATTCGTGCCTACACTTCACAAGAAACCACGAAGACATAAAGACCAATACATTGTATCCGAGAAACCCCTATACGCCGTATTCACAATATAATAATAAAATATTCTGGAAGATATCAAACGTGGTCTTTACTCTAAGAAATCCCTAATACGTCGTATCCCACATGGATGGATACGGCGTATCAACGCGATTCCAGACACTATAAATAAACGACCCTAAAGTCAGTTTTAATCATGCAAGTGAATCCCTAAACCACCAAGTCGACCATGAGACGATTAGAAGAACATAGAAGGTCAGAAAGAGGCCTCCATAGATCATAGGAAATCTTTCTTGTTAAATCTTCTTCACAACCTCAAATACGCGTTTCGATCGAGGTTTCTTTACTTTAATCGTGCATAGATCAAACCCTTCGATTGTGTATTTTTCACTGACTATCAGCTGATACCTTTAGGTATCAGTCATGTTTATGAAGATCTAATGTTTGGTTTGTTTATCTCGATTGCTTAATTTATCGTTGATTATTGTTTATGTTTATCAATTTATATTCGTTTACGTGCTTAAGTATGCGACCTATCATTCAACTAGGTATAGTCCTACATATTTAATGCGCTGCAACTTTGGTGTTGGGTTAGGCGGTATTTTTTAACAAAAGAAAACTTTCAAAAATGAAAGGGTCTTCAAATCACGATCAACAAACTTCAAACGAGAGAATCTTAATCACAAATCCCCGGCAACGGCGCCAAAAATTGATTTCGTATAAAATAACACATGTAAAATATAAAATATATAATACAATGGAAAATTACCAATTTACCCTTGAGGACAAAGGTAAAAAGTAAATTCTTCAAAATATATAATATAATATATAATACGTATATTACCGAGAAATATGTGACCCCGGGTCGTTTCCCCAACGATTTGTGAAATTGAATCCACATTTGATACTTGGACAATGGTTTGAATTGGAAACAGTAGATGATTTGATTAACTACTTTTAACAATTAAAATAAACAAATTATAACAATTAAGCACAAGGACAAATAACGGGAAACCAAATTTCAACTAAAAACACAAAACGGGACCCCTAAACGGATATCAAAAACCCTAAATTTCCAAAAATAAACCTAACTTAAATTTTTCTTTTTAAATGGACTCTATTTGACTAAAAAGTACGTTTAAAGAAAACTAAAAAAAACGGAGTTGAAATGAGTGTTAAAACACGAAAAACGAGAACGGGGACGAATCTCGTTCATTAAAAATTTCTATAAAAATCGAATTTTTTTTCAAATTAGACCCTACGAAAACAAACTAATTTGCTGGGGGAACTATTATGTTCCTACGTTCTAAATGTTAAAAAAAAATTTTCTAAAAAATATTTATATTTTTTTGATTATTTTTCTATTTTTTATGATTTTTTAAAGTTTTTAATGAAAATAAATGTTTAAAAATACTAAACGAACTATAAAAATTCTAGAAAAATTACAGAAAATAGCTTATACTAATTAAAACCTAGGAAAAATAAGCTTATGAACACAGCTTATTGAATAAGCTACGAAATAAGCTATAACAGCTTATTAAGCTTAAAAGGGAAAAATGTGTATAAAAGTTAAATTGTGTGAGAGTCTAACGAAAAAGACCCAAGGGCACAGCGGTAGTGAGTGTGGTGTGTGTGGTGTTATAAAGGGTTGAAGTGTTGAGGTCGGGGGTTCGAGCCTTGCTCACCCCCGATTTCCACTTCCCCTTTTTTTATTTTTTAAAAACTTAAAGAACAAAAGTTGTTAAGCACTTGAAAATAAGCATTTTTAATAAAAGAAACTTTTTGTGAAAAGCCCTAAATAAGCTGAAAGTCAGCTTATTAAATGACAGTAACTACTTGGCAACTTATTTTTTTTGCTTTTTCTTAAACTAATTAAGCTAGAAAACTTATTAAGCTAAAATTAAAACTAATTAAGCTATAATATGCTAAATTTTAGCTGATGAACTAATCAGAACTAAAAATAAGCAAGGGACAAGCTAAAAGACTAAATAAGCACTTATGCAAAACTAAAAACCAAACAGGCCCTAATAGCTACTTTGAGCTTAAAAATAAGCTAGCAAATAAGCACCCTATAAAGTAAAACTTGGTTTTTCTAAAAACTTTGCTTAAATTCTACTAGGAAATGCTTTTCAAAAGAGCTTAAAACAACTAGAGCTTAATAAAAAGAGCTTGTGACATTGGCTGCTACAGGAATATAGCTTTTGAGAGCTAAAAAGTTATTTTTCACTTAATTGATTGCACACAACTCATTTTAAGCTCATTTTCAAAACAAAAAGCTATTCTAGAAAGCTTAGGATATGTAAAAGCTAGTTTTGATAAGCTACTTAGACTAAAAACATTTAAAGCTAACTAAATCCTATGATCTAAATAGCAACCTCAGAAACTATGACTAAAAGAGCTTAAAAACTAAATAAGCTAAAAAGCACAATAAGCTATTTCAAAAGCTGAGCTTTTGAAAACTAGACAAACCACATATAAGCTATAAATCTATTGCATAAAATCAAATCCTATAAGCTAAAAATCTAAATTTAAAAACTAAGTTCTAACAGTTACAGTTTTTAGTTTTTTTTTTTATTTTTGATGAACTTTAAAAGCAAATGTACCCTAGTGAATAAGCTAGAAATCTAAAAACAAGTTTTAATCTAACTAATCCTATATGTAATCTAAAAGTTTACTGAATTTTAGAAGCTAAATCCTAATTAAGCTAGCTAAAATTTAATCAAAAAGCACTGCAGTTTAAGACTGCAGTGTAACCTACTGATGCACTTGGCAATAGGCAAAAACCAATATGCAGGAGACCTTAAGGGTCACTCCTGCACTAGACACTCTCAATGAGTGTGTTTAAACACAACTCAAACAAGATCCAAGCTCAAGGAGGCTTGGATCAATTTTTTTAACAATCTTAGAAAAGGAAAAATTCCCCTGGTGCAAAAACAAAGAGATTTAGCCTTAACTTTTTAATTTTTGAAATCTAACTTCTGAAATCTCTTTTACTACTGATTTTAAATGAATTAAAAACTGGTTAAGCAATGAACTTAGCTCAATTTGACTTTTTGAGGTCAAATTGCATTAATCCAAACACCCCTTTAACTAATGCCTAATCCATTTAAACTTTAGATTTTAAAATCTAGCTAGCAAAACCTAAGTACCAGATATCAAATATCTTATAACAAGTTTGATAAACATAAATCAAAGATCAATTAAGCTAGAATCAAAGTTCTACAAGCTAAGCTAATTATTTTTGGTTTTTAGTTGATTTTATGACAGATTATGAAACACTAAGGTCTATAATTATATATCTAAAAACAAATTAAAAGACATAACTAATAAGCACAATAAGACAATATAAAGCACAAATAAGCAACTAGAAAACAGATTAAGCAATTGATAAGCAAATAATCAAAACTACACTAAGTATTTAAAAAAAAATAAGAGAAACTTACAATTAACCTTAGCTAAACAAAGGAAATTAATGTGGCACAAAAGAGCTTAATCAACAGCTCTGGCTTTTTAAAATAAGCCATAAAAGATGCCTGAAGCTCTTCCATTGTAGCTATATCCCTTCCAAAAGATCAAAGTCTAATAATTCAAGGTTTTAAACTGAATTTATATATTTAAGTATGTTAAAGGCTTATTTAAGCTCAATCTTAGCTTAGAGACTAAGAGAGCTTATTGTGAGCTTATCAAACAATATACAAACACTTGAGCTTATTAAGAGCTTATAACAATTGTATTAAAGGAAAACTAGATTTCATTAACTAGAAAAATCATTACAAAATATTAAAGTTGAATTACATTGACTTGAAAGAGAAATTTTATAAACTAAAAACTTAATAAGCTAAAGTTACAATTTATCTAAAAATCTAAAAGCTAAAAAAACTCCCCTGTGTGTGTGTGAATGAGTCTTTTTATAGTAGCCAGGGGAAGCTTCTAGGTACATGCTCCTCTCAACATTGGCCTTTGATCATCTCTCAATCATTGGATGCCTATTTCCAATCGTTGGATTAGATTTTGTCACAACGGATGTGCCAGTGTGGCAATCCGTTTTTGTAGATCACCATTTGTGCTTCTTCTGTTAGTGTAATAAAGTTCAGACAATCATCCATCATTCATGTGTTTTCTTCTTTCATGATCACACGTGTGATTCTTCGTTTGTCATTAGAGCCTTTACCCAATAAGATTGTTTGGGTAACGTTTTCCTCTGCCAAGGTGTACTTTGACACTTGAATTGCCGTTTCTAGCCCTTAATTGTGAATTGCCCTTTGATTTGACATGGGTAAAATGAAGACGATGGGTGAACAGTAACAAACTGTTTTTCCCGCTCGTTTTTACTCTGAAAGGGGGGTTTGACTTTCTTTTGACTTTGGGTTTGTATAATGAAATTGGGCCACGGGATGGTGTTGGGCTTAGTTAACAATTTAAGGATTTAAGTTATATAAAAGGGGTTTAAGCCCGTTTATTTTAGGGACCATTTTTGTAATTCAGAAATTTATGAAGGACTGTTTGGTAACTTTGAGATTTTTATCTTGTTGTGATTTTGACCAAGGGTTGACTGAGGGTTGACCACTGCTGACTTTTTATAGCTTTCTCCTGGCTCTTTGCGTGCTTTTCCGTTCTCGTGTTCGTGTTTGCCCGGTTTTAACCGTTTTCTTATGATTATTGTTATATCCGCACCTACACAATCACAGAGACAAAACAAGCAATATTTAAGCATTTAAAGCATAATTTTGTCTTTTTAGGGCTATTTTTGATATAAAACAGATATGTGTTTTCACACATATCAACCTAAGACATAGACCTATCTTTCTATCAACTTTCCCAGGTACATTATGACCAATTTTTTTTTGCAAACAACCTGATTAGCTACTGATCTAAAAACAGTCCCAAAAACTTTTACAAATCCAATCAAAACACCATTTTAATTCTTCTAAAACCTTATACAATGCCATACCTAATTATTGAACACAATAATAAACCCAAAAACACAAAAAATTCCAGAATCAAATATTAGAATGCATGGTCAAAAATCATCAAGAAATCAAGAATCAAAGAGTAAGGGCTTACAAAGGATGATTAATTAAAGATAAAAACACAAAGAAGCCTTTCCTTTCCTGGCTGAATTTTCGGATCAATTGAACACCTAAAACCCTTCAATACAATGCTTCTAAATACCCAAAATAATGTTACCCACTTGATTCCACCAAACCCTAATCAAACTCTTCAAGAAAAGCCCCAAAAACACTCAAATCTCCAAGAAACTTGACCAAACTTTGCAAGCATCTTTAGTATGATGTTGTGATGGATATACTGAGTAGGAAAATTTTAGAGATGCAGTGGTGGTGATGGTTGATGGTCAGCAACCATAAGGGAGAGGGGAGCAGAAAGTTTTTATCATTATGTTTTTTTATAAAGCAGGAGATGGAGAAGAATAAAAATAAAAATGAAGGGTTGATGTTTTTGATGTATGAGAGGGAGGGCCAGTTAATGGGCTAGGGGGTGGGCTTTTATATATTTTTTTGTAAATTTTTTTAAGTGTAAGTATTCTGTAGTATAAAAGGTAAAGGTAAAATAAAATGGGTAGGTAAGGTTTATTAAGCAGTTTACCAATACGAAAAGTAAAAGTTAAAATTTCTAAAATAAATTTTTATAGAATCCTCAAGGTAAAATATGGAAATATTTAACTACAATAAGCACGTAGACGAGCAATGAGCTAAAAGACGACTCAATTTTAGTAGAAACGCAAAATTACTAAATCGGGTAAACTGTAAAATATAAAATTTTACTTAGAGGTAAAAATAGAAATAAAATATGAATAAATTAGTTGCCTGAATTTACTGAGTATTACACTTATTTAGCTTCGGATTGTAGCTAAAGGTTGCCATGTTTAGAGACTCAAAAACAGCCAGGTATGATTTATCATGTCATGATTCAAGTTTAGCCAAAAGCAAGTCAAGAATATGATACTCGCAAGGGGTATCATAGTCATGTTTAAGATGCTCACAAGGAGCATCGCATCATGTTTAGGATGCTCACGAGGAATATCGTATCATGTTAGGATTTTCATAAGGAACGTCGTTATTAAGAGTAGGGTGCTCACAAGGAGCATCGTGTCATGTCCAGGATACTTACAAGGAGTATCGTTATCACGTATAGGATGCTCATAAGGAGCGTAATTTTCAAGTGTAGGGTGCTCACAAGTACCATCGTAGATAAGTTTAGGGTGCCCAAGAATGCACCAATAAGCATGTAGCATGCCCAAGAAGTGAACGATATAGAATTCTCGTACAAGCATCCTAAATGGATGACGCGTGCTTGTGTAGTAGCGTCCTAAGTGGATGACCCAAGCATCCTAAGTGGATGACCATAACATCCTAAGTGGATGACCAAACATCCTAAGTGGATGACCCGTACTTTAATTCGTACTTACGTTCTTCGTGGATGACCCAAGTAAACAAGCACGATGTTAGAATAATGGCTTAAGAAGAGTACTCGTCGGCTAGGGAATTTATTATGTAGAATAGGATGATCGAGTATCGTCTAGACATATCAGATGTTTAGAAATTATACATGTACATGATACAAGTGCACGACAACTATATGTCGTTCCTAGTATAAAATTATTCATTTATAAAACCATGTTTAGAAATGCAAGATTTCTCATATTCCGTTATCTCACTAAGTCGCAAGGACTTACTGTTAGGAACATGAAAAGTGTCGGTCACTTCCATGTATATCGGTAGATAGCTCGTTTAGTTATTTTTGGAACCTTAATAGGCTAAGTTAGAAAAAACCCATGGAAAGCCCATGAAAGCCCACCTAGGCCGGCCACATTAAGGGTATTTATACACCTCTCCATGCCTTGGAGAGGTGGTTGGTTGTTCATTTTCTCACACACATAATATACATTCCATTTTCCATTTACTTTCTCTCTCTAAGTTCATCCAACCCACTCTCTCTCTCTAGTTCTTGCATAAATCAAAGATTTCTATTATTCTACAATTGGGATCAAGAGCCATGGAGTGGTGTGTTTAGTTTTTGTGGGGTTTTTTTTTGTTCGTGTGTTTTTCTTGCAAAACTCGTCCTTTCTTTCATTTTTTCTTTGTTTTCGAAGCACAAGTGTACACTAAAGGATCATTTACTTTGGTAAATTTGATCTATTATCTTGATGATATAGGTGTACAAGCTTTGAATCAAGAAAAATATTATTTTGGCACTTTTGTGTTCAAAAACCTTTACAAAGAACAAATTCTTGATTTAAAAATTTTCAGCTTAAAAACCTTAAAGTTTTCATTTTTCTTGTTCCTATAGGGTTAGTAACACTAGTTGTACAAGATTTCTTGCAAAAAACAGATCAAAAAAGTATCTTTTTGTGTTTTTGAGATTTTGAGTTTCGTCACTCGTGGTGACCAGTTTGAAAGAACAACTCCAGTTAGTTACTATCGAACAACTACTATCGAACAAATCCAGTTTGTTAGTATCGAACAACTACTACCGAACAACTCCTTGGCTATTAGTATCGAACAACTACCTTTTAGTTAGTACCGAACAACTCCAAGTCAGTTAGTACCAAACAACTACTACCGAACAACTCCAAGGCAGTTAGTACCGAACAACTACTACCGAACAACTCCAAGGCAGTTAGTACCGAACAACTACTACCGAACAACTCCAGGGTAGTATATACCGAACAACTCCACAACTCAATTTTCAAAATTATACGGTTTATTTCTTTGACTTGTAAAATCCCGTGAAACATTAACTTGTTTTTCCTGGTTTTGTCAAGAATTGTAAAATCCCGTGTAGTTTTAAGAATTTTCTCAAGACTTAAAAGATAACTTAATAAACACAAATTCTTTCTACTACCACCATGATCGATCAACAGTAATCTTTTTATACCAATAACTTTATTAATGACGACTCTTGCTGATAATCACTTCACTCGGGTTGTTGACAATAAACCAACCGATGCTGTGGAAAAACACTTTTACATGACTCCTAGGAAAGCAGAATGGAACTTTATATGATGGAATAAACCTCATAAGTAGAATGATTCTTGCTTCCAGTTGACAAAGTCCACTTGTTTGGGCCAACAACTCAGTTATGGTGTAACCTGACCAAAGAAATATACTTGAATTAAACTCCCGGAAGAAACCCATTTCAGCTGATTAGTGACATCCAAGCAATAAACATCATTTACAAGGCTTCCAAATAAAATTTAATAGCTCTTGTTAGTCAACATCGTGTACCCAAGGATATTTGGTAGAAAATCAAACTGCTCAATGCAAGGAAACGTCATTAATGAAGCCAGAACGAGATTGTAAGTTGTACGAGTGAATTTGATAAGTTTACCTTACAAAGAAAGTAGAGTCGTTACATGAGTGACTACTTGAGATTCACATCTACTACTCATGAATATGAATATTTACAAGATGCCACTGGAGCAATTTCAAGTCAATACCAAGTTTCTGAACACTCTTCCCGCTGAATGGAGCAAATTCGTTACTGATGTTAAGTTGGTCAAAGACTTGCATGCTACTAATGTTGATCAGATTCATGCTCACTTAGAACAACATGAAAGGCATGCAAATGAAGTTCGATTGATGCATGAACGCAACTCTGATCCTCTTGCTTTAGTTGCATCTCACCAAATGACACAGTCTCCTTATCAATCTCATCAGAACTCTTACCAGAACTCTCAACATCAAAAATTTGTTTCACCTTATCAATCTTCACAGTGTGGATCACCTTTTGAATCTCAACAATATTAAGCCAATCAATCATCAACACCTCATTTAATCACTTATCCTCCTAACAATTATCAAACCTCAGATCACCACAATGTTTATTCTCCATCATCATCCATCCTTTAAATTGAATACTCTCCCACAGTCAACCAACAATCTTAATTTTCCCAAATAGACTCAGGTCTAACTATTCTAGTTTTCAAGCATGGTGATGATCTAATTGATGTTATCAATCATGTGATGTCATTCTTGTCTGTTATAGTCATTTCTCGCTATCCTGCTAGCAACAACCAACTGAGAAACTCATCAAACTCAAGACAACAAGCCACCATTAATGATGGAAGAGTAACCGTAAAACCAGTTCAGGGGAGACAAATTTCTTATGTTGTGGGTACTACAAGAACTTTCACTCCAGGAAGCAAGTGGGAGTAACTCAGTAAGAAACATAGGATTGTTACTTTGTTACAACTACATAAGAGAAGACATATGTCCAAACAATGCACTAAACTAAGGAGTAAACGGGATGATTCATGGTTTAAAGATAAAGTGTTGTTGGGATCAAAATCAAGGCTCAGAGCAAGTGTCAAAATCGTACAAGAGGGAGAACTAGCATTTTTTTATGCAGATCCCCCGAATTCTAGAAGGTCAAGCCACCCAGACTGTCATCACTCACAATGCTGCCTTATTCAAGCTAATGGATTTTTGATGCATATGACTCGGATTTGATGAACTCAACACCAGCCAAAGTTTCTTCCTCCATGGGCGAATTTATCTCATTATTGGTTCAGATGCTCTTGCTGAGGTAATAATCATTGATAATATTGAAATAATAATATGATTAATCAAGCTGTGCAGGTGATGCCATCTTCTGAACAGTCGAATGTTATGAACCATTCAGAGACTAAAATAACCAGTGATAGCAATATCATTCCTTATTCTCAGTATCTGATTGAATTACAATAGCCAATCGTTCAGAATTCTAACTCCTTTGCACAACAAGATGCACTGATATTATCTATGATTGAACAACTAAAAACCTAAGGTGCTAATTGTACCAAGATAAATTTAGAAAATAAAAGTGTAAATGATACTTTAACTGCTGAGCTTGAAAGATATAAGGAACAAGTTAAAGTGTTGAAAGAAAAAAAAAGCAAAAAGGGGAAGGTGGAAGTCCAAGGTGAGCAGGGCTCGAACCCTGGACCTCAACACCCTCAACCCTCTTATAACACACACTCTACCGCTGCGCCCTTGGGACGTTTTCGTTATTAGTCCCAAGTGGTTTGTATTTAAGGGCTTTTTATCCCTTAAGCTTTCAGCAGGTTTTGGCTTATTTACGGCTGATTTATAAGTTTTTTGTCCAAATTTGTATTTTTCCTAGGTTTTTCATAGCTTAAAGTATTTTCTTGCAATTTTTCAGATTTTCCCCTTTTCGTTTGGTATTTTTAATTAATTTATTTCATTAAAATCGTTTTTAATTCATAAAAAATAATATAAAGGTCAAAAAAATATAATTCTTTTTTTAAAAATTTTCTTTTATCAAATACGACTTAGGAAAATTAGATTTGCTTTCGTAGGGTTAAAATCGTAGATTTTAGTTTTTTAGAGAACGGGATTAGATCCCGTTCACGTTTTTCGTATTTTTAAGCTTAAATCGCTTTCGTTTTTGGTTTAGTTTTCTTAGTTCTTGCATTTTAGTCACTTAGGGTTAATTAAAAGTTAAAAATTCATTTTAGGATTAGAATTTGATAACTTAGGGTTTTAAGTCGCGTTTTTAGGATTTCCGGTTTGCATTTTTAGTTTAAATTTGTGTTTCCTTAATTGTTTTTTATCAACTGCATTAATTTTCCCGTAGAATTAGAAATCCAATCAAAATCTTTGTCATTCAAACATCAAATATCAAACCGACTCTCGACTTTCCATTGCATTCCTCGTCGGGAAACGACCCGGGTAGGTTTTTAGGGTTTTGCTTTGGATAAAAGTGAAATCTTTTGAAAGCCTCACGGAATACTTATCTCTACTATTATTGATAGTATCCTTACGTATTTATATTATTATTTATTTTATATATACGTATTTGGATCGAATCAGTATGCTTTGTCAAAGAGCTTCTGAATTTCTTTATAACTCCTTCCTTTCAGCTGATTGTGCTTATATCCACCCATATTCTTTAGGTATGTACACATTCTATTCCTTATCTGAGTTTTGGTAGGTGGTTTACTTCTTTGCTCTGCTGCTCTTTGTACTACAAATAACTTTTTCCTTTCAACTATCATTTCCACTAACATTCTTGACTTTTCTTCAATGGAGAATTTTCTTGTTCTTCAGCTTAGAGTCTTGCAGCTAATCGCTCATCAGCCTCAATCATCGCTTGAATGATATCCAGTTCTTCAATAATTGCTGCTCTGCTGGATTCTTCTTGTGCAACTCTTTCTTTTTGCATTCTTTCCAACTTTGCTTGTTCATCAGCATGCATTCTGAGTGCCAATTATTCATCAAGTGCAATTTGATCTTTCTTCTTAATGGCTTTTCAGGCTCAACCATTTTTGCCTTGCCTTTGTCTTTTGCTTGTGGAAGTTGTGATGCTTGTGAACAAAAACTATTGGTGTAAATGCAGGTGCTTGCTCCTCCTGATCATGAAAGACAATTCCTTTTGCCTTTGGTCTTATGCTGGCAACAGTAGTAGTAAATGTTATGGCAGCAGTTGTAACAGCCATTGGTTTAGCTGCTTTGATCTCTATCAAGGTCTGAGCCAGAGTCAACTCATCAACAATTGTTGTAGCACTTGCAGTAGTAACTAGTTCACCAACAGTAGTAACTAGATCAACAACACTAACTGGAGATGAGCTTGTAGTCTTAGCAACATTAACTATAGGCTCTTCAAACACCTCATCACCATTAAGAACATTAGTATCAAACATCAAGTCTTCATCATTTCTTTCTTGAGTCTCATCAATCAAGGTCACCTCTGCATCATCATCAAGATCAGCTATTTTCCTCCCCTGTTTGGATGCATCCTCCTGAGCACCCAAACTAACATCATTAGAGGATTCTACCCTGCTAGCTGAACCAACCTTCCTTAACCTTTTGAGCCCTGAAGTTCTTGACTTCCTTCTCTTTTCCAACTGCTTAACTCTCTTCTTTAAACTAGCAATCTCCTTTGCTTGAGCAGTCTTTGCTTCCTCCAAATCAAGAACCTGCTTTTGTAGTTTGGTACATAAACTCATCAATTTAGTAAGTTGCAATCTATCCTTACCACTTTGAGGTGGATCACAGGAAGGGGTAGATATAGGTTCCTCATTAGTAGCCTCATCAGGGATAGGCTCTATAGGACCATTGTCCTTCCTCTGTTTCCTTCTAGACTTTTTCTTTTGAGGCTTAGATGATGATGGTTGAGTAATAATGGGTGTGGAATGGGAATCAGTAGGAGCAGCTGAATCTTCACCCATGTCTTCTGGAGCTTGAACCATCATAGTTTGAAATAGAGGGGTGATTCTCCCAGAGAAACCTTTTCCTTCCCTCTTCATATTAGCAAAAATCTTCTTTGTATGGGAAGGTGTAACATAAATCCCTTTATGTTTGGACATTCCTTCAACTTGTTTGTCCAAGAACACTTGCACAAACCTTGGATACATAAGAAATTTAACCCCACCCTCCAAGTTCTTCCTCATATTATAAAAAATGTACTTGGAAAAGTTAAATTTTTGGTTTGTAGTAAGACATATGATAGCAGATGCCATAGTGCTACTAAATTTATTCCAAGCTGTTGTCTTAGCACTAAGGCATTGCAGAATTGTATGGATAATAAATTTCCATTGGGATGAAAAATAAGCTTTATAGAATGTAAGCTTTTGTGTAAGATTTTCATACCCTATGAGTGTCAGTTGTTCAAAAATTACATCATTTGGCATACATTCAGTCCCTTTAGCATCTTCTAACATAAGATCACTTCTTACACTCTTCTCAATGATGATCACCTTCTTCTTATCTATTAGGGCTTGTATCTGACGTTCCCCATTAACTGTCTTAGCCTTAGCAGTTGCCTAAAACTGTTTAATGCATGATTCATATACTGTAGGATTAACCGCTAACGCATATTTGATAGAACTTGCATTTAGAAAATCAATAATGCCTTCAAACCCATTACTTTCTTTAGGTTTCTCCAAAAATGCAACCAATTGTGAGTTTCAGCAAACTTTAGGGTCGACATTGTGATGGGTTTTGATGATTGAAGATGAAATTGAGTTAGGGTTTATGATTAGAGAGTATAGCAAAGTGTAAAAACGAATAAATGAGTGATTGACACCCTTAATCAAAGTATTTATGAAATTACCCTCAACATCATAAACTTAAACTCGCAACATTAAGTTAAGCCTAACAGTATTAACTAACCCAGCAGTAGTAAGTTATGCCTGGAAGCATTAACTAATACTGGCAGTATTAAGTTTATGCGTAGCAGCATTAACTTTGAGTCACCAGTATTAACTTTAATTTCATTCCAAAAATCATTTCTATCATCAATTTTGATTCTCACAAGCTCTCTCTTTCTGTTTTTAATCTCACAATATCTCTCATTTCTTTTTCTCACCAATTCACTCTATCTGTTTTTATATCACACACCTCTTTTTTTTAGCTCACTATATCTCTTAATTCTTTTAGCTCACAAAGTCACTCTTTCTATTTTTGTTATGCTAAATCAAGAGCCCTTTCAGGCAGTTTTGTACAAAGTTCCATCAATTCCTTTAGTTTCATGTTGTCCTCCCCACTTCTAAGTGTGTTAACTCTTGAGAGAGGTGGATCATTGGACTGTTTAGATGCAGCCTCAAACCTAATTTGAGCTTCTGCACCCCCCAATATGGTATCTTGGCACCTGGGACCACTATCTGAACCAGTTCCCTGAGGAAAAGATTCATTAAGTGTTGCCATAGATTGGGTCCTATTTATGTTACCACTGTCCTGCTCTGCTTCTAAGCTAGAAGCAGTAGTGGCAGCCCTTTCCATTCTGTCTTCCCACTCCTTAATGACAGTCTCATCTGATACAAAGGGAATAGGTCCACTAGACTGAGATATCTCAGTGGCCCTTTTGGCTTTCCTAGGTTTTTGAGTCTTTTTGGGTTAAGATAATGATGGAACAGTGATTGGTTCAAGATTAGGTAGTGAAGCAGTTGTGGATGTGTGTTGGGGTTCAGTGGGATTTCTTGACCCTTCACCCACTTCTGCTTGTAGTTATGCAGCATTTCATTTCATTACAAGCATCCTTTATGTATAATCAGCTTCATAGTAACGCAAAT